>OX122933.1:0-195000 GCA_944738685.1 Synanthedon myopaeformis | reverse complement strand
ATTCAATGTCGATATTTATACATAAGCATTAAACTTGAAATTATTTTCTTATAGCATATTAACTATGTTAATAGATAAAAATTAAGGAAAAAATAGTAGTCTAACAAGCATTTATAGATTACTAGCTGGTGCTCGCGACTACGTCCGCGTTGAACGATGACAGGTACCCTATGTCCTTTCTCGTGTTCCAGACAACGTGTATGCAAAATTTAATGATGATCGGTTCACTAGTTTTTGCGTGAAAGAGTTACAAACATCCAAACATACTTTCGCATTTATAATATTAGTACGGACTAAGTTTTTCCCGCGACTTCTACCGCGCCCTTTTTCTTATTCGATCGCTACCAAACTTCACAGGATCACCCGCTGGGCTAATATGAAGATTGTCTGAAAATTTCATTAAAATCGGTTTAGCGGTTTTGAAGTCCATAGGGAATATACATACACACATTGTCTTTTGTATATATATAGATAGATAACATAGAACTATTCATACTATAGTTGTTTTTTTTTTTTGCTTTTAACACCAGTTCTAAAACAGTTTGTTTGTAAGAAACCTCATAGTTGCTCTTTACTAAATTAACTTGCAATACATGTGTACAATTAACAAATAAACAGCAGCTGTCAAATAATATGTAAAAATTATAAATAATTAAAGATTTGAAAAAAGAAAATCAGATTCTAAATTAAATTAAGATTTTTAGAATTTTTAAAATGTCATAATCAGAATTTCATCTATAGGTATAGCTTTTATTTAATTTTGAAAATATTTCGCTGTTCGTATTGCTATTGAATAAAAATTAAAAATTACTCGTCCATTTCTATGAACATCTACTATGAAATTACATATGTCGATCCCTAGTAGCATAGAGTAAATAGTAAGTACTATTTACTCTGTGCTAGTAGTCACATTGCACAAGCATTTTACATCGGACGAGCGAATGAGTACCCTCCACACTTTAATATAAAATATCTCAAATCTCTCGCCACTGGAGGGTACTCGGAAGCCTGTACGACGTGTGCAAGAATGTAATATGAAGATATTTTTCCTCTAAGTGCTGTACAAGAGCCCTTCTTTTGATGGCGTCACACAAATAATGAGTAAACTGGTGAATTAGTGAAATTGACGAGTCAGGAAACTGACCAGTGGTCAGTACCCATCACACTTTGATATAAAAAACCTCAAATCTCTCGCGACTGGAGGGTACTCTGAAGCCGGTACGACGTGTGCAAGAATGTAATATGAAGATATTTTTCCTCTAAGTGCTGTACAAGAGCCCTTCTTTTGATGGCTTCACACAAATAATGAGTTAACTGGTGAATTAGTGAAATTGACGAGTCAGGAAACTGAGCAGTGGTCAGTACCCATCACACTTTGATATAAAAAACCTCAAATCTCTCGCGACTGGAGGGTACTCGGAAGCCGGTACGACGTTTGCAAGAATGTAATATGAAGATATTTTTCCTCTAAGTGCTGTACAAGAGCCCTTCTTTTGATGGCTTCACACAAATAATGAGTTAACTGGTGAATTAGTGAAATTGACGAGTCAGGAAACTGACCAGTGGTCAGTACCCATCACACTTTGATATAAAAAACCTCAAATCTCTCGCGACTGGAGGGTACTCGGAAGCCGGTACGACGTGTGCAAGAATGTAATATGAAGATATTTTTCCTCTAAGCCCTTCTTTCGATGGCGTCACACAAAATAAATAAAGCTAGTTGTCTGTGGGAATATTTGTTTCCGTTGTCACTTTAATTTATTTAAACAAAAATTCCTAAAATGTATTAGGAATATTTTCTTTGAGGTAAAGTATAGTTTTCGGGTCGGCGACACGACGTTAGTCTAGAATCTTATTTATTTTATGAAATCAAAAATAAAATTTTTTAGAAAATTATCTGAAACCAATCTGGAACGTTTTATCATTGAGTATTGATGAAAAAAAATTGTAATAAAATAATTTCAGAAGTTAATTACTTTCCAGTTTTCTTTGTAAATAAGTGTATTAAAAACGCTATTAAATACTTTCCAGACCGCTCCATTAACTTAGCAACAAATTTTAGTAGACATTTTTAAAATGTAAACTTTGTATCTCATTATAAGTTATTTTGGTCTAAGGAAATTACAAGAATTTCACGATCCATTAAATATATTTAAGAGGTAACAGATTATAAAGAATTTACTCTTGAAATAAGTATAACTTAAGAGCTTACTTTCCAACAGGAGCCGCTTACCAATTGTATGCTACGTAATTCAATTATTATTCTCTTTAGTTATTGGTCGTAGCAATACATAAGAAAATAGGACATTTCTGATATATATATAATATATTTCAAAGTTTAGATGGAAATAAAAATTTGAAATAAATTTCTAAGTAGTTCTAATAAAATTAATTTCTAAAATGTTCAGAATTGACATTGACATTTTCGCGAGTTGAATTCTTGTAATTGTTGAATAAAAGTCAATAATGATTTCCATGAAAACATCCTAACTATAATTTAAAATTGTGTTGTCAATAGTTACCATAATTACTTACAAACACGATAGGCACTTTTTTTAAAAAAACATTTACACCATGTCTATTAGAATGTATAATGATATAATTTTTAAAGAATTACTGTTTGACGACACGTTTGGTCTAGTGGCTAGTGACCCCTAGCTGTTAACCAAACGGTCGCCGGTTCGAATCCCGCTAGGGGCACAAATGTTTATGTGTTAACATTTTACCATTTTACCTGAGTTATGGATGTTTTTTATTTATAATATGTATGTATTTACAAAAAAAAAGTAATCTATGTATAATATGAACTGTATGGTAACCATAATACAAGCATTAGTTGCTTAGTGTGGAACTAGATGGTGCTGTGTGGAATGTGTTGAGATATTTATTTATTTATTTATCTTTTATTTATTTATTTATTTATTTATTTATTTATTATAAAGTTTTTTTTAAAATATATGAATTTCTGGCGTGTTTTATTATTTATGCGTGTTCAATAAGTGGCGTGAAAGTTTTGCTTCGCATTCTGTCTTCGAATATTTGCATTAAAACAAGTTGAGTCAACAAAATTCTCCCAAATACCTATTACCGACTCGCTCGTACACCTATTCTCGTGCCCTTAATACCTATTTCAAGTATACCTATTTTATTTGTAGTAACATGTTCGCAATATCACGAGATTTCTTAAAAAAATATTATACATCTCCTCACACGTATAGTTGAATAACACGTCTTGCTTAAGAGAAAATACAAAGATATTTATTTTAGCAAATCCGTACTAATATTATAAATGCGAAAGTATGTTTGGATGTATGGATGTTTGTGACTCTTTCACGCAAAAACTAGTGAACCGATCACATTGAAATTTTGCATACACGTTGTCTGGGACACCGGAAAGGACATAGGGTACCTTTCATCGTTCAACGCGGACTAAGTCGCGGGCACCAGCTACTATTATAAATGCGAAAGTATGTTTGGATGTATGGATGTTTGTGACTCTTTCACGCAAAAACTACTGAACCGATCACTATGAAATTTTGCATACACGTTGTCTGGAACACCGGAAAGGACATAGGGTATTTTTTATCGTTCAACACGGACGAAGTCGCGGCCACCAGCTAGTATAATATCATACAAAGTATTTCGAGAAGAATTTAAAAATGGATAATTTTTTCCATTTCATGGTGAGTGGTTACCGTCGCCAAGCAAACGTCACTGGGTGCTGCAAGAAAGCTTCCTACCATAGCATACCTTAACTATAGGGATTAGGAAAGTAAGTATAGGGAAATTCGCTCTAGCATCCCTTACTAACATCACACACCGAAACACAAAAGCACATATGCTATTATTTCACAGTGGTCTTATATAAGGGGGTGGTTACTGCCGCCAGACCGGCCAAATGAATGCGAAACGTAGCGTTCCCTGTCACTAATTTCCAAATCCAAACCAGAGCCAACTTTGAAAACATTTCCAAAGTTGACCCTTGCGGGAATCGAACCCAGGACCCCTGAGACAGTGAGATAGGCAAGCACCCTAACCATTTTTTCAACGGGCTCGTCAAAATGTCTAATTAATTTATAAGTAAACTAGCTTTTTCCCGCAACTTCGTCCGCGCTTTATAGCGTTTTTTTTTCTGACAACGTGTACGCAAAATTTCATAATAATCGGTTCAGTAATTAAGGCGTGAACGCGTAACAAACAAACAAACATACATTCGCATACGTATTTATTACTATTTATTTTATTAATAATTAAGATTGTATTAAATTATAAGGCAGTGTATAATAATTACGTTCTATAATATTTTTGCTCTGCTTAAAAACTTCAATACCTTGTCCCATATTATTTAATCAATCAATGTCAATAGCAACTTGTTGTTGTTTACATGAAAAAAAAACATCTAAAATGAAGAAGACGAAAACGTCAAAGAAAACCTTTTATAATTATTAAAATCTACATTAATTAGGAATTTTCAATATTTTCAAAGTAAACATTCCTAAGAGGAAAGTTAATCTCCTAAATAAGATTAACTTTCCTAATAATTGTCTATCAAAATTGAGGTTTGCTTTTTTAAATAATTACATATATTATAAAACAAAGTCCTCCGCTGCGTCTGTCTGTCTGTCTGTCTGTCTGTCTGTCTGTTCGCGATAAACTCAAATACTACTTCACCGATTTTCATGCAGTTTTCACCAATGGATAGAGTGATAATCGGGGAAAGTTTTTACGGAAAAAAATGCACCGGAGACAGCTAGTTAATTATAATAGAACATGCCGATATTAAATTTATATTTATTTTTACAAAATGTGGGCGTTCAATTCGCACAAAAACGATACCTTTTATTCGTTATATTACGCTTCGGGCGAGCCTTAACATTGGACTATGATATTTTATATGAAATTATTATCAAAGGTTTCAAATTCTAAAAAGGTTATACTGTTACAACTTATTAATAAAAATTAGTAATTTTTATTTGTTCATATTATTTATTTAAAGTAAACCTAATTAGGAATATTTAACAAGAACAATTTACTAAGCTTGCATTTTTACTAAGATTTAAACGAGGAAGGTTTTTATATGGTTGCAAAAAAAACCGTTCAAAGCCGGGGGCGGGCCGCTAGTAAACTATGGAAGCATTTATTTATTTATTTATTTATTTAGATTACATACAGCCATAAATTTAAAAAAATATATATTATAGATTATACACAAATAGGCTTAAAGTATCATAAAAATTATATTTTTTAATTTATTTATTAATTTAAAAAAAATATATATTAGTGTGTCCCAGGCTATAAGGGCAATTTTTTTTTTGCGAATGGAGTTACGCATACCCCTTATTTTTTTTCCATTTGACCCTAATGACTTAAATAATAAATATTATGGCGATCGGATAATGATAACCCGTGCCGACTTGATGTCAAACTTTAAATGAAAAGTTAGTATGGAAGCCATAGAGAGGTTGTAGAACTTAATACGTATTTCAGTAAATGAAACACTGTTTTACCCGTATATAATATTTATTAAGTATTAATCGTTAAAAGAACATTATTTACTAAATTTTCTTTTTAAGGTTTGCTTTTTGCAATCCGGATATACCTGTCTGTGTTCTTGTACGCAACGTAATAAAAATTGCTTTTGTTTCTCTTCCACAGTAATTAAGCCATGGAAGTCTTGCATTAACTTAACCGCTCTTTCAGCCGTATCGTTAACTGCTCTCAGTGCCAGCACCTTTTTCTTAGCATGTTGAAACGAGGTATTATTCGACCATGAAGCAGGACACTCGTTGAGGAAACTGTCATCAATTTTGAGTCGATTGAATACAGCCTTACTTTTGATTGACACAAAATCATCAATGCTTTTCTCTGAAATTGAAAAAGATAGAAATAAGTTATCTAAGCAAAGTGATAAAAGAAAACAAATATTTTTACTAGTTCTACTAACCGAAAAGTGGGCCACATAGTTCTTCCTTCGATGGGATGTAGCGTTTACCGTAGGCTGATGAGTTTTCTTTGGCTAAGTTAGCAACAATTTTTACTTTTGTTTCCTGGTCTACATTATCATCAAATATAGACAAGACAGATACTTCATCTACTAAATACCATAAATGCTGGCAGAACTTCTGTAAAGCTGCTTTTGAGATGCTTTTGTCGATACTTTCGTAAGCCTTCATGGTCTTCAAAAAGCATAAATCCTGGTATGGTGCCTGTACCGCTAAAGTGCATTGCAACCAAGGCTTCACGTAGGATGTCACGATGAACAGGCACACGTCTAATAGAGCTACCTTGTCCTTGTTCGAAATTTTAAATTGAGAGCTAAGTAAAGTTATTTTCAGTGAATAAATCGCTCTCGTCATCCATCGAGCTTGGTGCATGGCACCTGGAGGCCGAATCTTAAATCTCTTCTCTCTATCTCCGCCGAGAAATATTATTGATAGCTCTATTAATTCACGATAGTCATCTCTAGCAATTTTTTTACTTAATTCAGATTGGTAAAAGTCTAGCAGTTCGTTAATTTCTGAAACATTTAGGCATGCTAGCTTTTCTGAATAACTCTGTATCCTTTCGGGATCAACATTTTTCCAGTTTTCTCGGAACTTTTTAAACAGTGGAATGTCAGGGCTCGTAGTGACTTGGCTAATTTTGGCTTCAAACACACCTTTTAATACCAACTCGTAGACGTGATGGCGGCAAGCAAAAACGAGCATTTCTCTATTCATTTTCTGTTCGAGAAGCACACAGGCACCATTAATACGACCTGTATTGGAAGCAGTGGTATCACAACAGAGAATCTGCACTTTATCTTCAAGATTCCAATCAATCATAGCGTTCCAAACTGCCTGTGCCTGTTCGTTTCCTGAAGAGTTCTCTAATTTTGGCACAGCGATGAGTTGTTCTATATGATCGTACGAAATAACTATCGGTAAACGTTCTTCTTTAGATTTTCGTGCATCTAAAGCTGGTAAGAGTTTGCCATCCCAGTGGACAGTTACAGTATCCGGTACCTCGTTTTGAAAATCAACTTTTATAGCTTCTGCGCGCTCTTTTCGCTTTTCTGTACGAATTCTTTGAATTGAGGACTTACTTATAGGATATTCGTCAGTGTTATGTCCAAGCGCTTCAATAGTTGCTTCAATAATAAATACAGAATTTCGCATACTTAACTGACACCTATCTAAAGCTGCCACTAATTTCGGAGTTATGAAATTTTTCCTCATAGAAGTGTTAGACTGTGTGCTCTCGGTAAAGGTGGGCAAGTTTTCTTGCAAATCCATTATTTCAGATTCAAAAGACGAATTTTCTTGTAGTGGTTCATAAGAAGGTGATGAAGGAGTTAAGGATGACAGATATTTATCACGTCGCTTTTGCTCGTCAATGTTTCTAACGTAGGCTTTTTCCTCCTTTTCGGCCAGTTTTTTATCCACTCCAGCTAAGTGACCAGGCCGACCTGGCTCCCTCTGGCGCTGCAGGAAGATCTTATCTTCATTAATCCTCATTAAATTAAGGGCATCGGCGTGTGCAAGATCAAACAAATCATTTAAGTTTGAAATAAATTCTCGCCGACGCTGCACAAACACGCCTTGAGTTTTATTTGCATTTTTTTGCAAATCTCTCCAAACTTGGTACAAGTTAACTAGTTTTTTAACACAGTTTGGTAAAGACTTAGTTGGTATACGTGCCTTTTCCCAGTAAATAATGCACTCACGAATAGTAAGATTGGCGCTTTCATTGACACTTAAATTAACTTCTCGAATATTATAGAACAGAACTGCCAGTACCTGTCCATTAGAGGGAAGTTTTGAACCAGTAATTTGATGTTTTACGTCCCCTATTAAAAATATCCCCTTTTTAGAACTGCGTAACTCCATTGACATGTTGACAGAATGAAAACAATGCATTTACTAATCAACAAACAAGCAACATCAAGCACATCAATACGTTGGCTCCCGCGCGCCTTAGTAAACAAGTACCGACATGTTTCGATGCAAGTCGGCACGGGTTGCCGTGGTTCTAAATACGTGAAACTTTATTTATAATACCTTTGACATTATTGAAACAAAATAAGAGGGTATGCGTTGGAAAAAAAATACTTTTATTTTTTTGGGACACCCTAATATATATATAATAATAAGATCAAAAAATAAAAAGAATATTCTACATATAAGTGATAAAATTAATTTTTCAAAATTAATTCGCCATTTAACAGGTTATAAACGTTAACAAACTGAAAATAATTTTATTAGTTGGGTGGTGGAAGACGCTGTACTGGCGTTTATTTAAAGGGTTTTACACCCCTTAAATAATACGAGATTATTGACCCAATTAGTCAGTGTCCCGAAGCTAAACGATGCAGGTACTATATTAAACAATAACCACCCTTTTGCCAGTACGAGCTTTTAGCTCAAAGGGCATAAAAGTGATAAGGGCTTGATATACCAAGGAGTGGACTGTTCGATATTTTGAAATATAAGAGAAATCATTTAGGCTCGTGTTCACCAACAGACGGTTATTTTTAAACAGCTGTTTAACCTAAATAAGCATAACTTCGAAAACTGTTTATAGGAATAGATACATCAAAAAATAACTTACAAATCTTCTGATCACCCTTTACAGAAGACCGTGATTTTGGATTTTTTGATTTCGGTCCGTGAGTAAGGGATGACACTTCCTTATTCCTTATCCTTAACCCTACTAAGGCTCGAGTTCACCAACAGACGGTTATTTTTAAACAGCTGTTTAAAATTTAAACAGCCGTTTAATAATATTTTGTTGATGACCATCGCTAAACTGCGGGTTAAACGCCCTAAACATCTGATTTACTTATTGATTAATCTGATGTTTTGGGCGTTTAACCAGCATTTTAGCGATTTTGAACAAAAAAATATTATTAAACGGCTTTTTAATTTTAAACAGCTGTTTAAAAATAACCGTCTGTTTGTGAACTCGAGCCTTAGTAGTAAGTAAATTTAGTAGTATTTAGTAGTAGTGGAACCCATCTTGAATAAAAAATAATAATAAAAAAATTTAGGCATTTATAGATATTTATTTTTTAATAATTTATTTATTTAGATTACAAACAGCCATAATTTTAAAAATTATATATTATAGATTATATACAAATAGGGGCCTAAAGAATCATAAAAATTATATTTTTACATTTATTTATTAATTAAAAAAAATAATAATAAGAAAAAGAAGAGAATATTTTATAAGTGATAAAATTAATTTTTCAAAAATAATTCGCCAATTTTCTTTTTATAAGAATTCAAATTGTTGGAAAATATGTCAATATCATTCAGAATCTTATTGTAGTGATACTTAGAACGCATACTTATATATAAGCATATTCTACTCTATAGTGTTATCTATAGAGTAGAAAATTGAGGAGTCGTTGTGTGTCAGGGCACATTGCATTGCATTGCAGACCGTAAAAAGATAGCCAAAAGTGTTCTGTGGTTTCTTAATGAGTTAAGGATGCCTACTAGTAATATAATTACTAGTAATAGTAATTACTAGTAATTTTTATTTAGGTCGGCGTAGCATTTGCAACTCCTCTTAGGGCCTTTATCACCAACTACAAGTAAAGTGTTGATAAGTTACATTTAGAAATAATTTTATGTTTTATTAAATTATGCACTCGGTTTATGAAGTGCATCGTCGATAGGCGATTTTTTTTTATTATTTTCTTTTTAATCTTTGTGACTTGTACCGTACAAACAAAGGCATATCATCTCCTTCATTTCCGGTTACCGGTAACTTTAAATGGCGGTTAGCCTACTTGACACATGGTGAAAGAGGCCCTTAGACATTTTCAGTACTTATGTTAACAATTTCATGTGCCATTCTAAGTTTACAGTTTAAATACCCTTTAGTCTTTGAATTTTTTCTCCCTGTTGTTAACTGGATTCACCTCTTACCATTTGCAGTATTGTTTAAATCCTAACATTAATTTTTGAACGAGTTTTGATATATTCTGAGTACAAATTTATTTCTTAATAAAATTTTCAGATTATTCTCATACCTCAAAACATATTATTAGAATGACTTGAAACACATATTAAAACAATACATGTTTAAATATACATGACGTATTAATTTTTTTATTTATTTTTTACCTAAATAAATAAAAATAATGTGAATGAATGTGTTGTTGCAGACATTCTGCCCTCGACGTGGGTAGTGACTCCAGCAGGGACAGCGACTCGAGATGGCAACCAGACGGTAATAGGTTCGTGAACTTATTTCAATAAATAGATAACATTTTATTCTTGACAATTTAATTTATCCATGGACATTAACAACGTGAAGACTTTAAAAAACTATTTCACTAACTAATAATAATAATGTTAACAGAAAAAAAGGATTTTTCCGTCACCCACTGTGACTGAACGAGACATGACCCTTAGTTGGTAAGGGCCTCTTTCACCAACTTCAAGTAAAGTGTTGATTAGTTATTTTAGAAATAATTTTATGTTTTATTAATTTATGCACTCGGTTTATGGCATCCTTCGATAGCCGAATTTTTTTTTATTTTCTTTTTAATGTTTGTGACTTTTACCTTACAAACAAATGTATAATTATCATCTCCATCATTTCCGGTTACCGGTGAGTTTAAATAGCGGACAGCCTACTTGACACCGGTGAAAGAGGCCCTAAACCTTTTAAATAAATTAATAAATTGTTTTCATAATACTTTTGCCACTTCTGTATATTCTGTAATGGAGGATAATTATCTTTTTCATAATTACATGAGAGCCATATGTGTATACATCAGCGAACATCCCAGAAGAATTGCCCATTTTGCGACAGCTCCAACAGACCCGTGTTAACTAATATCTCCATTTAATGTCCAAAAGGCTTTAAACATATTATTTTTGCCTCCTCATTATATCGAGAAGACCTCATCAAACTCCAATAGAGCCGTGTTAACTAATATCTCTATTTAAAGTTCAAGCAGCTTAAAGCAGATTATTTTTGCCTGCTATTAATTACATCAAGAAAACCGGGGACCAACATTTTACTTAGAACCGAATCTCTCAGAGCTCCCTTTTATTATAAGCATCATCATTTATAAATCGGCATACTTATTAGATCAATTAACAACCTTAAAACATAGCCAGCTAACATAGCTTTTGCATTTGTACTGTAGCCTATATTCTGAAGCATACTGCTCACATATCCTCAGTAGTAAGAGGTCAATATGTTCTTATACTCAGAGAGGAATTCATAATTAAAACTTGACACTTGACGATTATTTTTTACTAGCTGGTGCCCGCGACTTCGTCCTCGTTGAACGATAAAAGGTACCCTATGTCCTTTCCGATGTCCCAGACAACGTGTATGCAAAATTTCATGGTGATCGGTTCACTAGTTTTTGCGTGAAAGAGTTACAAACATCCAAACATACTTTCGCATTTATAATATTAGTACGGATTACTTCGTCACAAAAATTTTGGCCTAAGAAGTAAGAACTTCTTTTAGTTTGCCTACTTCCTCCGGGTTTTTTTCTGCCCTTTCTTAACTACGTTTTCCTTAATAACGTCGTAGTGCGTAATATCGAGCTCATATTATCAACCTTTTGTCCCTGCTGTACGTAACTACATTTAATGTTAAAACTTAATTCGGCCGCTCCATTGGCTTGCAAATAGAGGTTAGAGAGGTACAAAGTGAAATATCCGCTGAATCTAAAGTGTCTTTGCCATGATTAAAGTTATAATTGTTATGCAAATTCAGTGTGAAGTTGAGAAAGTTTCCACGCCCTCCGCCAAGATGACGATCCATCACAATTGTTGCTGTAGCGATCGAGTTCACTTCGACAACATCTCAAAACACTCTAATGCTTATCATTACTTCATCCAATTAAGGCTTTAATCTCCATTATATACTTTCATATTTTGGAATTTTCTTGTACATCCGTACTAATATTATAAATGCGAAAGTATGTTTGGATGTTTGTAACTCTTTCACGCAAAAACTACTGAACAGATCACCATTAAATTTTGCATACACGTTGTCTGGGATACCAGAAGAGACATAGGGTTTTCATCTTTCATCGTTCGACGCGGACGAAGTCGCGGGCAGCAGCTACTATTATAAATGCGAAAGTATGTTTGGATGTATGGATGTTTGTAACTCTTTCACGCAAAAACTAGTGAACCGATCACAATGAAATTTTGCATACACGTTGTCTGAGACACCAGAAAGGACATAGGGTACCTTTCATTGTTCGACGCGGACGAAGTCGCGGGCACCAGCTACTATTATAAATGCGAAAGTATGTTTGGATGTATGGATGTTTGTAACTCTTTCACGCAAAAACTACTGAACGGATCACCATGAAATTTTGCATACACGTTGTCTGGGACACCGGAAAGGACATACGGTACTTTTCATCGTTCAACGCGAACGAAGTCGCGGGCACCAGCTAGTTATAAAATAATTTATAATGTTGATGTTGTTTCCCGAGCATTTTGATGTAAAGGCACATAAAATAAAATGGTTCAAAAGAAAATTGATTTTTATTACTAAAGGAATTAAGAAAGTGTTCCTATTACTAGAAAATGTTTTATGATGACCTAGGAGATTACTTTTGCGATACTGATCCGATAGACATTATTGGAAAACTTTAATTGCGGTCTATAGTGGCGACATTTCTTACCTTCGGCACAGTTAACTTCAACACGTTCGTTTTCAACACTTCTAGTCTTTACAAAATTATAACTTTTAAGGCCTCTTTCACCAACTACAAGTAAAGTGTTGATTAGTTACTTCCTCGATCCAGCTGTCCTATTCTATATTTGTGATTTTTAAAACCTATTGACTCCAATGTCGACATTAAATTGGAAATAATACTTTGTCAAATGTAAAAATCACACAATAACGCGCCAATCACTTCATCGACATGTGTCACATTTATAACCACGGTAAAAACGTCATAGACACTTTGACAGGTGCTTAGTGAATACCAAAGTGGACAATTATTATCGAGTCTATAATCGCATCGAGTCGATAACCACAACAAAACCGCCTGCAGTACATTTACCATGAGTTTACAATCACCGCACTCGCTAGCGAGAGGGTAAAACATTTATATGAAAAACTGTCAACTGTCAATGTCAAATTGACAATTTTCCATATAAATATTTTATGCTGTCGCTAGCGACTGCGATCGCTAGCGAGAGGGTAAAACATTTATAAATATGAAAAAGTGTCAACTGTCAACGTCAAATTGACAATTTTCCATATAAATATTTTATGCTGTCGCTAGCGACTGCGATCGCTAGCGACAGGGTAAAACATTCATATGAGAAACTATCAACTGTCAATGTCAAATTGACAATTTTCCATATAAATATTTTATGCTCTCGCTAGCTATTGCGATCATTGTAAACTCATGGTAAAAGGTACAGGTCATAACGCGACAATCGACATTAACTTGACACTGGCAGATAATGGCCATTTTAAAATGAGCCGCATTGCCATTTAAACCTAAGAAGAAGAAGAAGGTACAGGTCGTCTGTAAGACGTCCTATGCTGCGTTTACCAGTCCGTGGCTTCCACTCGAGAACCGCCATATCAGTTACGGAGCGTTTCGGATCTCCTCATTTCTGATTCGATCTCGCAATGCAATCCTGAGCATAGCCCTCTCCATAGCTAGTTGAGCTCGTTGTCTTGTTTATGGTAGCCATTAATTTTAAGCCAGTAATCTTTCTATAAAATAAATTGCCCACACCTGCCGACCTGTATCAGATTAGCGTCCGCCTCAATTAATGTTCAATAATATTTCCAGTAATATTATTTTAATAAAGGTAATTATTAAAATTAAATTGTGAGCCCATAATATGAAAGGAAGCTGAATGCCCTTGAGACTAGCTACGTTCTTGTCCTAATTAAATTTTACTTTGTATATATATTTTTTATTGCCGATGACATTGCCATCCGCCCACACCACACACCCTCTTCATAACGTATTTTTTAAACAAGTATATTCTTTAATACTTTAGGGATCTGAGCGGTTTTTTAAAATCTAATAATATTTCTTTATATACTTTAGACAATTAATAATGAGCTATGACAATTAGCTTTTAGAAGCTAATAAACTAGAAATGTAGACAATATTTGATTAATTTTTGGATTTTTTTTATATATAAAGCCGGGGTATGTAAATTTATGACAAAGGCTGCATTTTAGGTAAGTTTAGCAATTAACAGTTTACAGAAGATAAGTGACTTCTTCTGATAAATATCATCTGATATAGAGAAAAGTAGTACGTGCTAGGGAAAGTTTTTTTTTTTTTAATTTATTTTTTATTTAATTAGATTTAGATTACATACAGCCATAAATTTAAAAAATATATATTATAGATTATATACGAATAGGCCTAAAGAGTCATAAAAATTATATTTTTACATTTTTTTTATTAATTAAAAAAATAATAAGAAAAAGAAAAAGAGGAGAATATTCTATGTGATAAAATTAATTTTTCAAAAGTAATTCGCCAATTTTCTTTTTATAAGAATTCAAATTGTTGGAAAATTATAAAAGTTGTAAAAGTTATATTTTTTTTTTATTTACCTACTTGTAGACTCATCAATATATTGTTAACTCTTCAAAGTAGGATAGCTCCTTATATAAACGTGATATACATAATTCTTTAACAAAGTTTATTTATTTACAAATTACAATGAATAATATCTCAAACAAACTTTTTTCTAACAACCTGTTACTATGGTAACGCATGTACGTACTTTTTGATTAGCTGGCAAGTACTTATTTTAAGTTAGAACTATTTCCAATACAATACACTTATACCTCGTCAATTTATATCTTCGTCTGCCGCTCTTACACCTTGAGTTTTTTTTACAAATTAGTTTTTATTTTTTGGAAAATATATTTAACAATGTCTCTATTTCTGTATACCACAATGTTTCAAGTTCACACAAATCAGTTCAGAGTTTAGTGTTCGCTTGTTGATCATGACACGTTGCCATCACTCTTGATGAGGGCAATAAAAGTCCAAATTGTGTCTCAATTACTGGCGTTGGTCCGTTTTACTGAGACTATAAATCGTATGTTGAATTTTATAACCGAACGTTTAAGATATTTACCGCTTACCCTGTTAAACCGTAACCACAGTACATACAATGTAACAAGCAGATATTAAAGAATCTCAAAGCCATAGCAAATAGTTTCATGTCTAAGTTTCAATTATAAAGTGTACATGTTTTTCCCAAGCAGTAAAGATTTATCGCTCGATGTTATCGATCCGCAATTTTATTACCAGTCTTTTAGTACATTTTGTATAAAGTCGCTAGCGATCTTAATATATGAAGCGATAACATGAAACTAACAAACAGTATATAATATTTGTCACAACTGTTTTATACTAATTAATATATACACTATAAAACTAGTATAAAATAATAGAATTATATATACACTACATAATAATGATCTAATATCTAATAATAATAATAATCTTTTCAAAGTTGGAGTGAATAAGCATCTTCTGAGTTGAGAATGAAGTTCGCTCCATCTTAGGCCTCATACTTGCTGCACAGTTGATTGTTGGTCAAGAGCAAACCCATTTTTTATATAAAAAAAAAAATACTGCAATATTGTTAAAATCACACGTAGTCGATAATATATAGCAAGATTTCCAAAATTATCGCTAGAAATTGCCGAAAATTTTTACCAACTGTAAGTTTGGTTGCTGATGGGATCTTTACTCTCATATAAATTTGATGATTGCTTTTCGAAAAAAGGAAAGGTTCAGAATCCACTCCCTTATTATTTATTACAATATGTTTCTACCGTCTATGACCGTTTACACTTTCGGTTTAGAATAGTCACTTTCTAGTCTCCTCGGACAATTTATATACCTACATTAAACATTTTTTTAAATGTAGTTAAGTGAACTCATTACCTATTCCTAACTCTTACATGTCTTTTGCGAATTGCTTAAATCCAGTAGACAAAAAAATCTTCTACTTTTAACTGAGAAATTCTTAGGAAGTCTCTTTTTCTTTCTGATTTTTTTTTAAATTTTTATTTATTCACAAATCTATAAACATATAGAGTTATAAACATAACTCGATTTTATAAACATATAATACAATTATGTTGAGTGCCAGCGTCTAAACTAGGCCGAGCTTGTATCTTAGACGCTGTATTCTTCCAAGGTCATTAATATTATTTTATATTAGTTCGTTAGTACACACCAATTAGCTTACAAATTACCTACAAATAAAATATACTTATTTATATGAAAATTTATAAAAATAAAAATTTTCCTTTTAATTTTGAGGGTAATTATAAAAATATTTATTTCTTGTGTTCGGGATATTCTCCGTGCGAGATTTGAGCTCCGCTTCAACAATGTATTTATCACAGGTTATCATCAACTTATCCGGCAACTGATCGGTCAACGTCGACACTGCTGCGGTGTCACGCGGCGAAATCGGCAGAGTGCGGCCAACAAAGTCCACCGAGGAGTCGGGCGCCTCGCGAATCGCGTCGGGTGTCACTGGCACAAGCCTCTGGATACGTCCAGCTCAATCAGTACAGATTGCTCGAGCCTATTGGCCAGGTAACTGGGGAACTAGAGGGGTAGTAAGTTGCAGTCCAAATTGGAACTCTCAATTAACTTTCTTACAACATTACAGGGTTCGTACGGTATCGTGAAGTTGGCTTATAACGAAGAAGATGACACGCATTACGTGAGTAATCATATCTTCTTATGTATATATACTAATGTTTTAAAGAAATAATCATTTGTAAAATAATAAGAGTATTAATCTCCACTAAACTAGTCATCCGATTTTAAAGATTCTATCATTAATGGTATTTATAACAAAATCACAATAAGTATTTATAAAACAAGTGGGAGAAAAATCGGCCTGCACTTAGGAAAACGTCGGTCACAAAGGAATTCATATAAAGATCAAGATTGCGTTTATCCAATTTTGGTTTAGAAGAGGTTTAAGTATGCTACAATAACTGTGTGTCTAAAAAAACAGCTAATAATAAATAAAGATATAATAATAAACCACATAATATTACAAGCCAAAGCTACTTGTAAGCCGTAGGCGATTTACGTTAATCAGGATTAGTCAGAACAATTTTGGACCCAATCACCTTGTCTTGAAATTAATTATTGTTTTTAAGTGGTGTGTTTTAATTATTTATAAGGCAATGAAGATTCTCTCAAAACGTAAGTTGATGCGGCGAGCTGGTCTCTTCGGTCGAGCTCCGCCTAGAAGACCAGGTCCTGCTCCGCCGCCCGGCCCACCACCGTTGCCTCCTGATCCACTGCAGCGGGTCTACAGGGAGATAGCTGTGCTCAAAAAATTGGACCACCCTAACGTTGTTAAGCTAGTAGAAGTAAGTTCCATATTTATTAAACCATTTCTCTAAAATCATTGAGTACTGGAGTGTATTACGATCTCATAATTCTAGTAAATTTCGTTTCACCATCATGCATTTATTGATAACTGGCAGTCAATTTTCAACAAAAAATATAAATGGATAAAATAAAAATTAGGATTTTATTTTTTTACTTTAATAAATAAGACTTTAATAACAATATTATTAAGGCGTTTGATATTCTGCAAGAAAATGACTGAAATCTTAGAGTTCATAATACAATCTTGAGCACCTCAGCATCCTGTTTAAAAGTTTAAGCATTTTGGAAAATTTTAACAATTTTTTCAATTTACAAAATATTTACCAAAGTAAAAAATATTTTACCAAAATTTCTAAGACATGCATACATGCTTTAGGCGAAAATATATTACACCTCAGCCCCATATGTTCACTTTTGGAGTAAGGCCTCCACAATAATTATCCAGTAGGACCGGAGAAGCCTGGACCCAGCATCAACCCACTCTATATTACGTCATCTCTCTTTTTCTTATATTGTGGGTGGATGTTTTAAGCTGCATTTGTCAGTACATGGAACTATAATACCTACAATAATCTCTCTGTTCTCTCTTCAAGCGCCTCTTCAGTCTTGAATCATAGAAACATCTATAGAAATCAGCAATTTTACGATAACTATTTACAGGTATTAGATGATCCAGCTGAGGACCAATTATACCTCGTATTCCAGTTATTGGAAGGTGGGCCTGTGATAGATATCCCGACTGACAATCCATTGAGCGAGGACCTCGCTAGAAAATACTTCAGAGATTCTCTTCTTGGAGTAGAGTATCGTGAGTTTTACCTATTTTTTTGTTGGTCTGTTTTTGGAGCTGGTCTCGTAATAAGGCTATTTTAGTACCACCAAAAATACCAAAAAAAAAATTGTACTATTTTTGTAGTTTTGTATTTTTTTGATACTAAGTTGATTTGCTCAGTTGCTCATACCAAATTTTATTTTTGTCCAATCCAATAAATTGTTGTCAGCGAATCAAGTAGCATCAGACACTACAACTGAGCTTGAAATATATATACGGAGAATACATGATTTTAAAACTCAAAGCAAATACAAATTCATAAGTTTTTCAAACTATAACGGATCCTTATATCACTACTATAAAGACATATCACATACAGTCACAATTTATTTTATGGTCGGTCCCTAGCGTCACCTACGAGTATATGGATGGCACCAGACTTACTGAGGCTAGGGACATACATGTTAGAATTAGAGTAATTTTAGTATGTGTGTCGCCTGGTGGCAGTTCACTTCCAGCGCATCGCCCATCGCGACATAAAGCCGGCGAATCTGCTGCTGGGAGAGGATCGAGTCCAGGTGGCGGACCTTGGGGCTTGCGGGGAACTGGCTGCCGCCGGTCGGCTGAGTGGCCTTGTCGGCACTCCCGCCTTCAGGGCTCCCGAAGCGCAAAACACCCAGCATAGATACGACGGCGAGGTAAATTTTTCAAGCTTTTGTCGCACTCTATATACTAAGGAAAGACATGACCCACTATGGTTTACTAACTCTAGTATTTCCGAGCTCATATAACCCTAATCATTTCAAAGTTCTAGTGAATAGGCATCTTCTGGATGAGCTCGCTACATCTTAGGCCTCATCCTTGCTGCACAGTTGATTGTTGGCCAAGAGCAAACCCATCTGTAATTAAAAAAAAAAAAAAAAAAAATCTGGTTACTATCAAAGAAATTATTTCTATAGGGTGGAATCTTTCATTAACAGAAATTATTTAATTAATAAATACATAAACACATTCAATGTGAAGACAGTGAAATTTTGAACAAAACAATTCCCACGCATTTTGTAAACAAGACATTTTTGCTCAAGTTTTGTCTCACTACTAAACAATTTTCTTTTGATAAATGATAATTTTTGTATAAATATCACTAAGTTTTCCTTGAAAATAAATAAAATAAAGTTATATAATATAATATCATGTAAATAACTATAACGTGTATTTACTAAATAACTAACTAATAACTATTTAAATAACTATAACGTATTATATTTTAAATAAAATAAATAAATATGTTGCTGAAAATGCGTATAAATCGCAGCCCGCCGACCTGTGGTCACTGGGAGTGACGTTGTTCGCGATGGTAACTGGTCGTGTGCCTTGGTACGGAGACAGCACAGCTGAACTGCAAAGAAGGATCCTCTCGGAGCCTCTGCTGTTCCCGTCTCGGCCTCAACTCTCTCGGTCCCTGCGTCACCTGCTCACACGTGTTCTCGACAAAGACCCGCGAACCAGAGCCACCATGCAAGAGATCAAGGTATTCAAAACTAGCGAATGTCTGCGACTTCATCTTGTGAAATCTTATGTAAAGATATTTACAAAGAAACTGTACTGAATGAAGGTGAGATTCTTACGCTTTGAGTTCAGCAACAGACGGTTATTTTTAAACAGTTGTTTAAAATTTAAACAGCCGTTTAATAATATTTTGTTGATCACCATCGTTAAACGCCCTAAACATCAGATTAATCATTAAGTTAATCAGATGTTTAGGGCGTTTAACCCGCAGTTTAAAACACACAGCTGTTTAAAACTAACCGTCTGTTGGTGAACTCGAGCCTTAGTGAGCTACTTGGCATATCACGAAGAAACTCAAAATATGGACGAAGTCGCGGGCAATAGTTAGTCTAATTGCTAATAAATTATTAAAAAATATTTTTTAAAAAATAAGTGACTTGCCTGGTCATTATAGAGGTTAAGTTTAAATGTCTAGTACGATTTTATTTTTGTATGTTGTGTTCACATGTAGTAGGTTACATTCCGATTTAATTGCTGTATATGTATTTTTTTTTTGCTTATAAATGGAATTGTATACCAGTTTTGTGAACCTTAATTAAAAAAAATGCCTTCGTAGAACTGACTTGTTAAAAATATTTTTTTATATGAAGGTTTTTTATATTCAAATGACAAAGACATGATTGGACTATTCAGGAGCACGAGTGGGTGACTCAGAACGGGAAGGAGCCGCTGCCATCGGAGCAGGAGAACTGCCGTCTAGTGGAGGTGACGGACGAAGACATGGAGCGGGTCGTCACCTCCATACCGAATCTCTCCACTCTCATACTCATTAAGACTATGCTCAAGAAACACAGCTTCCAGGTGAGTTATTTATTTTTTTATTTGATAGCCAGGTATATTATAATGATGTGTATATTATATTGAAGTCCACTGAGTTAAAATTGAGGAGACTCCCTCTTATAAAACATGTCACTTTTAGTGACTTTTAGTGACCTTGAAATGTCACGAAGATTATCGAGAAATTTAATAAACATTTTGACACCAGGTTTCACTAAAATAATCAAGAGATTAATGAGACAATAGATTTAACCGTTCTAAGGCTCGAGTTCACCAATAGATGGTTATTTTTAAACAGCTGTTTAAAATTTAAACAGCCGTTTAATAATATTTTGTTGTTCACCATCGCTAAAAGGCGGGTTAAATGCCCTAAACATCTGATTAACTTAATGATTAATCTGATGTTTAGGCTGTTTAAAAATAACCGTCTGTTGGTGAACTCGAGCCTAAAGCTGCTGAATCAGCAGTATTGGAATCGACTTTTTTAGTGATAGTATTGTTTAAGAAAGCTCAAGTTGTTGCTCCCCACTAAGTAGTCCGTCGACAAAATAAAAGTCGCAATGTGGGACTAGTCTGTGTTAACGATGTGTATGAAAGAGATGAAAAAGTGTATTTGTTACAGAACCCTTTCCTACGAAGCCGCGAAGGCAGTACGGCGACTAGACGAGCGGCCGACGCGACAACAGACGCGCGACACAGCGACACGACGACAAATAAACGCACTTTGGCTCGCGGCGGACGATCGCTGTCGGCTCCAGGGAACTATTTAACTGAAAGGTTACATTCTTATTATATTAATATTTATTACCATGTAATAATAAATATCTATGTACCTAATTTGGCTTGAATTACTTATTAACTGAATTGAATACGAAGCTAGTTTTTTATGATATAGCTAACTTTCTTTCCAGATATTCAGCAGTATTTCATTGGCATATATATATATTTTATATTTATTTTACCTATTACCAACCGAAGATTTAGTAAACCAGTCATATACACATACACAAGTTTGAATTTTCTATGCTTTTTCCGTAACTCAGTAACAGTGAAAGACATTATACCATACACTTTTTATAGTGTAGAATTGAAAATGCTATCATCAATTTTCAGCCGTCAAACATCGTTCGAGATCGCCTTGGACTCGGTACAAGAGTCGCGCGATACTGATTCATTGCCTCAAGAGGACACAAAACTCACAGATACGAATACAGACAAGGACCAATTGAACAATATGAAAATACAAAATGAAGAATCGCGACCAGAAACGAGACTAGAAAGCGAACCTAACAAATCTAGCAAGCAAGAGAAACAATTGAAGTGTGAAATGCGACCGCAAAACGAACAGAAATTGGACAGCTTGCGACAAACCGGTAGTCATCAATTAAAAATCGCACCACAAAAAATCGCACCACAAAAAATCGTGCCACAAAAAGTTGCGCGACAAAATGTCAGCGAGCAATCGCAAGCGCGGTGATACAACGCCGCGTGCGCTCTCCCCGCGCCGCTTCCTTCACACTCGCATTCATTTACTAAACTACTTTTGCCTACAAATTAGAAATTAATATATTTCCCAAAAAACATCATTCATAATTATGCAATATTTTAAACATGCCCTTTAGAAAATTTGAAATAAAAGTCTTTCTTAATTCAGATTATATAGATTTCATAAATAAATAAATATGAAAATTATGACATGTAATTGGGAAATGCACGGTATTTTAATATCTACTTTCAAACTTAGATATGTATGAAACCCGATTACCAAATGACACGTTTTCCCAGTAATACAGTAATATAATACCCAATTACCTAATAATACAAGTTACAGCCGTTAAAACGGAAATAAACTGAAGACCAGTGTACATTTAGCGTGAGTTTACAATGACCGCAATTGCTAGCGAGAGCATAAAATATTTATATGTAAATTTGTCAATTTGACATTGACAGTTGACAGTTTCTCATATAAATGTTTTACCCTCTAGCTAGCGAGTGCGTAAAATATTTATATGAAAAACTGTCAATTTGACATTGACAGTTGACAGTTTCTCATATAAATGTTTTACCCTCTCGCTAGCGAATGCGTAAAATATTTTTACGGAAAATTGTCAATTTGACATTGACAGTTGACAGTTTTTCATATAAATGTTTTACGCTCTCGCTAGCGAGTGCGTTCATTGTAAACTCATGGTAAAAGTCTCCGTTCAAAACCAATTGATCATCATTTTTGCGAACAAAAAACGCAAATACGTTTTCCAAGAATTTTGTAGTAGACGAGTTGTTAAATTAGTTGTTTTTAATAATAATTTTCGCAGTAAGTTATTACAGTTTATTGTTATTTACGTTATAGAATAGCTTCGAGCTATTACATAACATGTTATATATGTTTATTAAAATAAACAATATTGTGTTACAATATTAAGATTTTATAAATTTTAAACATTTCGCAAAACTGATCCAGATTAAAAATATTTACTTTAAAACGTTTTTCTAATCTTCAAGAGATTGAAAATGAATTCGTAGTCACCTACTTTAAGTATGTGTTTTTTTTTTGTAAAATTATTAGACGAAAAAAAATTTTTTTTTCGTTCGTTATGCAAAAAAAAAAAAAGTTTCACTGTCCTAACGGTTCATTTTTACTGTCCAAACTTTACCATAATATTTCAATACACAGTCTACTTAATATATTTGCAGGATTTAATTTTTTTAGAATGTAGATTAGAAAGAAAAAAATAATTTCGGAACAGCGAACAGTTTTTCATATTGAGTTGCGAGTTTATTATAATTATTATGATGAATTAAAGACAACTGCCCTTAAATTTAATTGTAAGTAATTTTAAATCATCGATGTTTATGGATGGGCCTTTACAAACACAAAAAATCACTCCCTCAAAATCAATTGATTTTTGTATGTAAAAATTGGCCGTCATAGATGACCTACCTAGATGTAGGACTCGTTGGTTGAAATTAGTAGTCTCGGTTGTTTACTATAGTAATTTAATGCTTTTAGTTGCTATTTTAGATTTTTTTTTTTTGTAAAAATGAATAAATAAATATAAAATGGGAAATACTTTGATAGTAACCAGTTTTTTTTTTTTTAATTAAAGTTGGGTTTGCTCTTGACCAACAACCAACTGTGCAGCAAGGATGAGGCCTAAGATGGAGCGAACCTCATTCTCAACCCAGAAGATGCCTATTCACGAGAACTTTGAAAAACATTTGGGTTATTATTATTATTATTATTAAACCAATGTACTCAAGTACACGTGTAATTTTGCGAATTGTTTTGCCAGTGTTATTTGCTATGGAGAAGGCCCATCCATAATACATCGATGTTTTAAATAATAAAGACACGTTCGCACAGATTATAAATATTAGTTTTATTTTCAATACGATGAGAATTAGAGACGTGTTCAAACAATACATTGAAAAGTTAATATAGTATATGTGCAAAGCTTACGTCTTGACTCTTCTAGTATAAGGGGGATGTTACACTATCAATATTCCATAAGGGGGCGTTCAAGTATTACGTAAATCAATTTTTGAAGAATTTTGATTAAAATGTTCGATTGTTCAAAATCGCACATTTTTCAAAATATATTATAAATCATCGTGAAATTTTGCATACACGTTGACAGAAAAGGATATTGTTATAGAAAAGGATATCTGAGTAATTATTTATATACTAGCTGGTGCTCGCGACTTCGTCCGCGTTGAAAATTAAAAAAAAAGGTATATAACGCTTGACCTCGTGTTGCTGTAACACTTTGACCAGGCGTTAGTTTTTTATTTTTTATTTATCCCTCGGTGATAGTCCATTTTTCTGAATGAAAGGTACCCTATGTCCTTTCTGGTGTCCCAGACAACGTGTATTCAAAATTTCATTGTGATCGGTTCACTAGTTTTTGCGTGAAAGAGTCACAAACATACAAATATCCAAACATACTTTCGCATTTATAATATTAGTACGGATAATTAAAATGTTCGATTGTTCAAAATCGCACATTTTTCAAAGTATATTATAAAATATCGTGAAATTTTTCATACACGTTGACAGAAATACAGAATTGTTATAGATTATTATAGAAAAGGATATTTGAGTAATTATTTATATATTTATAAAAATGACAAAGTTATATTACAAAGTAACCTTTTTATTTCTACAGAAAAAACTGTTTCAGAAATTGATAGGCCTATTTTATGATATGTTGATAAAGCTGTCTTTCAAACATACCTCTAAGTATATGTACTTAAAATTCAAAGTGATGTTTTTATTTAATTTGAACCAAAGTTTTTTATTCGCCTTTGACACAAACTCTTCATAACTAATTAATAAATTTACTTAATAAATAATTAATGTGTACTTACCTTTATATTTTTTTCTATTTACGACTTAAAGTGTTAATGACATAATTATAATTTTACTGTACTTATTATGAAGTGATTGATTTCATATTTTTTTAACAGGTCGAATTACTTATATATAGTATGGAAAATTATGTGGAGTACTGATAAACTTCTATATTTTTTTAATTAATAAATTAGATAGTACTTTAATAATAATTATTAGTAATAATTGGACATTTACCAAATTACCTTTTCGCGTTTTTAATATGTAATGTGTATACTTAATTATAGACGTTTTTGTCCCTTTTAGATTAGACGAGGCACTTCGCTAATTAAAAACTTTTCACCACACGTTCTAACTTAAGTAAAATTAAGCTATTTAAGGGCCCAAAACATTTTACAGAAAATGATCTCTCTTTAGCATTTTTTTTTTAATAAATAATCCACAACACAGTGACGCTTCATTTTTTGTTAAATATCATTAGTACATTTTGATTACAAGATATATTTATTATTAAAATGTATCTATTATATATTTTTATAAATCTTTAAACTAAAGTGACACTAAAGTGACACTAAAGTGTAATTTATTTAGCGCCATTTGACGATTAATATTATTTTTGAGTGACAGAGTAAATAGTACATTTCTTGAGATTAAGTTCAAGTGAGTGCTGACGTGTATTTTGCCGCGACGCGTGTGACAACTTCACACAACTTTTAAATGCGACTTTTAAGAGCTGTTAGTTGCTTTTGAAATGGCAAAACAATTTGCGAGGGACGTGCATTGTGAGTTTCACGTAAATTATATGAACATTAAACTGGTGTGAGAACTCCGGGGAACAATTTATATTCTGAATTCCCCAGACATTTTAAACGACCGAACTTGGAGTGGGCAAAAAGCCAAACGAAAACCGAAAAAAGCAACATGCCGTTTTGTTAAGTCTCTTATTTTTGTAATTAAGAGTAAGAATTATAATTGAGACTTGAAATAACAGAACTTGTGCGTAATTAATTCCCTTTTTTCTCGTTGATGTTTCTTATATATACAGCAAAAACCTTAAAGTGAATAATCAGCCGGTCACTCTTATGTAAAACTCTTAACACACAGCAAAGAAAGCCGTTAAATAAAATTTTACATTTGAGTGCTTAAATTTTTTTATTAATGTACTTTCTACGGTTACAAACTGGTATGCTATAGTTACATAAAATATATTAATTACCATATGCCATATTTTACCAGAAAAAATTGTCCTTGCAATCTGGCACTAATGCCAGTATTTTTCTTAATCTTATTAATAATGATTAAGTACTTAATGTAAAAAAAAAACCTAAAGGTGTGTCCAGACTATATATAACAAAATATGTAACAAAACATAATAATATATCATGTTTCATATGTGTTATAAAACAATGTTATATAACACACATAAAACATGATATAACTTCGTCCGGAATACAATTTTTCTCGTTTATCGCTGTTTATCTGCGTTTTCATTAGTGAAAACCGTATCAAAATCAGTTGGGTGGTTTAGAAGTAGTTAGCGGAGATACAGACAGACAAGGACAATTTCGGCGTCTTGGTTTTAACATTTTTTTTTCTACTTAAATAAAAAACTATATTAGGCTTTACTATATAAATCTTCCGTGAAAAAATATCTAACTGATAGTGAAAACCGTATTAAAATGTAGTTATCGTGTAAAAAAACAGATATACTTCATAATGCGACCGAAACAATTGTACATATTAAACAACATTGTTATATTGAATTGTTATTTCTATGGGTACAGTCTAGTCCTATGTTGCAAAGTTATACAACAATGCTAACTAATGTGTACGTGTTATATAACAAAATTATATAACATGTTATTTAATTCGGATTCGCCCTTAGGGAATTTTCCTGTGTTGCAATGTTATACAACAATGCTAACTAATGTGTACATGTTATATAACAAGTTATATAACATGTTATTTAATTCGGACTCGCCTTTAGGGAATTTTCCTGTGTTGCAATGTTATACAACAATGCTAACTAATGTGTACGTGTTATATAACAAAATTATATAACATGTTATTTAATTCGGACTCTCCTTTAGGGAATTTTCCTGTGTTGCAATATTATACAACAATGTTAACTAATGTGTACGTGTTATATAACAAAGTTATATAACATGTTATTTAATTCGGACTCGCCTTTAGGGAATTTTCCAAATCATCTCAACGATTGAAATGATTTTTCGCCTCTTAATCCTTTGCAAGTGAATGGTCCAAAATTGTTACATATGCCTTTCGATGTTGTGATAGATTGTTAGGGAGAGGTGATTGCTTTTGATCATTATTTAATGACCTACTAATGTACTAATTCTTTTAATGTAAATACTAATAATTAAGGACACATCAAAGTGAAGATTTTTGCATTTAGCCATTAGTTTTTGTAAAAAATATATATATTTTTGAACTGTTAGAAGACTTAATTGAAGTTTTTGTGGATATTAGAATTACTATACACACACACACAAAGTTAGAGCCTATTATTTGACACTTAGGTCTCAGTCACACTGGTAATTAACGCGATGGAGATGTAAAATGATAAGGCCTCAAAAAGTTTCGATCAACTGACTAAAACATTGGCTGTTTACGTCAACATATTATCATCAATGATTATCTCTTGATTTTATATGTAAAAGAAAATATTGTTTAGATCAAAAATTAGATATATATTTATTAAATATTAATTTATGTTTAATAAATATATATCTAATTTTTGACTTTCTTTAAAACTTGTTTGAAGGTTTTTTTTCCTTATTTTTAACAAAATTAAGAATTTTATCATTGTTTTGAGATATTTTTTACTGAACTTGGCGATTTTCCATAGAAAATCTTTGCTCCAAAGCCCTTTGACTCGTTATGCGAGGTCATTAAGGTTCTTAAGGCCTTAAAACCTAACTAATTGTGATCATCATCGCGTTACTACATAAAATGTATGCAAATATATCACATAAAATGTAATTACATACAAAATAGCGCAGTTAATTGCTAAGCTTATTAAGTAAAACGATGTTATATTATTACTTATGGGTGCTGTCGATTATATCATAATTATTGTTTTGTAATATAGTCAATAATGGTTTATTGTTTTTTAAAATCAAAATTATTAAAATTAAATTTTACCTTTAAAACTGAGTTTTTATTTAACTGAATTAAATCCTGTTTTTAAATAGCTATTGACAATACCTACTAATGATTCACATTAGTAGCTGCCTATTCAACACTATAAACTCATCAACACTATAAACTCGCCGGTTCGGGCGAGATAAATTCCGGCGAGTAGTCGTGTAGGTACCTTAACTCGTTGAGAATTAAATTGTCGAAGTTGTTGACGAATACATTTGGGAAAAACAGTTCAAATAGGTAAATCCAACTTAGAGAAGGTCAGTCGTTTCCAGCTCGGATGGGGAGCCGAAGGGAAGATCCGACACGCTTGGTCTAGTGGCTAGCAACCCTAGCTGTTAACCAAACGGTCGCGGGTTCGAATCCCGCTAGAGGCAAATGTTTATGTGTTAACATTTTACCTTTGTACATAGGCTATATTTTATGAAGTTACGCGGACGAAGTCGCGAGCACCAGCTAGTAATATTATAAATGCAAAAGTATGTTTGGATGTATGGATGTTTGTAACTCTTTCACGCAAAAGCTACTGAACCGATCACCATGAAATTTTACATACAGGTACCCTATGTCCTTTCTGGTGTCGCAGACAACGTGTATGCAAAATTTCATTGTGATCGGTTCAGTAGTTTTTGCATGAAAAAGTTACAAACATCCATACATCCAATCATACTTTCGCATTTATAATATTAGTAAGACTAGCTGGTGCCCGCGACTTCGTCCGCGTTGAACGATGAAAGGTACCCTATGTCCTTTCCAGTGTCCCAGACAACGTGTATGCAAAATTTCATGATGATCGTTTCAGTAGTTTTTGTGTGAAAGACTTACAAACATCCATACATCCAAACATACTTTCGCATTTATAATATTAGTACGGATATGTAACAAACGCATTTAAAAATAGAACGAAATTCCATTCTCAACGAGCACGGATTTTCGACTTTGAAATACCACGACTCGAGAAGTATTTTATGAGCACAAAATAAATTATATAAGCTGCAAGAGATCCACGAAATTTTCAACGAGTTTGTTCGCAAAGCGAAGGACAGGTAAAGTATACACCTACGCAATGATTTCTATGTACCCTACACGACCAAAACAAACTTGACTCAAAGCGTTTTAATATGACATGTTTTCTCTCCACTTTAACATTCACACATTTCATAAAAGCCACTGAAACTTATGTAAATACTTGTCTCAGGTTATAGATTTAATAAACCCTTTGTTTCACATTAGAATAGCGAAAAATTTTATTTGCGACAAAGTACATATATACATATATATACAAACTTAAAATACACCCACAAACCGGCTTCAACTCAGCATAATGCAGAAACCTGTACTGTTCTTCCGTTAACGCCGATGGTGAGGTTATTAGCACTTATTAACAAAACATAATACATAAATAAAAGCTCCAAAAAAAACAAAAAAAAATCCAAAAATAAAAAAGTTAAAAATCAAACTGTTAAACATTAGTGTTTCTATAGCAACATTAAATGTTGTAAAGGAACGTACACATACTAAGCGACCCGTTCAGGGGGGGGGAAGAGGGGAAAGGGGGGTGGGTCCCACGATTGATCACAGGGGGGAGGGGGGAGGGGGATCCTAAGTTTTCGTCACGTGGGTAGTCTGTTTTTACTTATATAACTTTTTCCTCTTGATAATATACACTGTACAGCAAAGGGTCGGTTAGAAATCGTCTAGCTTTATGAAATACCTACAGAGACTAAATTGAAGCTAAACTAAATATTTTTTTGTTTTTATTTAAGCACAATTAAATATTCTTTAATTTAGTATTAGGCTCGAGTTCACCAACAGACGGTTATTTTTAAACAGCTGTTTAAAATTTAAACAGCCGTTTAATAATATTTTGTTGATCACCATCGCTAAACTGCGGGTTAAACGCCCTAAACATCAGATTAATCATTAAGTTAATCAGATGTTTAGGGCGTTTAACCCGCAGTTTAGCGATGGTGATCAAACCGTCTGTTAGTGAACTCGAGCCTAAGGCGCGATTTCATCATACTTTTTTCATTTTAGTTATTTAGTAAGTGTAGCAAGATATAATATGTAAGTAGTAGTTATTCACTTACTGAAGACATCAGAATCCCGAATAATATTATGTGGAGAAACCTCGCCCCAAGCCACAAGGCAAGGGTCGGGTTGTCGACACATTAAATGTGCATGATAATATGTGGACTGAACATGTGTTTGCATTGTTTATTTACAAGCCAGAGATATTTCGTATTCATGTATCTCACGACTGTATTAAACTAGCTGGTGCCCGCGACTTCGTCCGCGTTGAACGATGAAAGGTACCCTATGTCCTTTCTGGTGTCCCAGACAATGTGTATGCAAAATTTCATTGTGATCGGTTCAGTAGTTTTTGCATGAAAGAGTTCCAAACATACTTTCGCATTTATAATACTAGCTGGTGCCGGCAACTTCGTCCGCGTTGAACGATGAAAGGTACCCTATGTCCTTTCTGATGTCCCAGACAATGTGTATGCAAAATTTCATTGTGACCGATTCAGTAGCTTTTGCATGAAAGAGTTACAAACATCCATACATCCAAACATACTTTCGCATTTGTAATACTGGCTGATGCTCGCGACTTCGTCCGCGTTGAAAATTAAAAAAAAAAGCATTATAACGCTTGACCTCATGTTGCTATAACACTTTTGCCAGGCGTTAGTTTATTATTTTTTATTGATCCCTCGGGAATAGTCCTTTTTTTGGATGAAAGGTACCCTATGTCCTTTCCGGTGTCCCAAACAACGTGTATGCAAAATTTCAAGGTGATCGGTTCAGTAGTTTTTGCGTGAAAAAGTCACAAACATCCATACATCCAAACATACTTTCGCATTTATAATAGCATTACGGATAAGTATGTAGTAAGTAAGTACAGAGAATTAATTAAGTTCAGTTATGAAAAATATCTCTTTCTTGTTATATTACAAGTAGCATTCTATTAAATGTTAATTTTTAAACAATTTTATTTCAAATTCTTAACATAATCCTTTTTACTTTCCAAACATTCGACAAGTATTAATAAAATAAAATATAATCAAAATTTTAATAGTTCGATTACGAAAAAAGGTCAAACACTATTACAGCTTTATTAAAACATCTTATCCTGTTATTTCGTGTCGCGTGATAACACATCAAGTAGCGTCGGCTGAAAACAAGCTGTGAACGATCTATTCTACACCATATTCCTTTGCAATAAGGACTACATTTAAGTATAACGATGCGTGTAGCCAGAGACAAGCCCGTGCCCAGGGGAAATCATGCGCGGTATGAGGATATGGCTACACCAGACACCAGATAACTACGCAAACGTCATATATAGCAATATTACATGTATCGTGACGTTACATAAAACGTCACGATACATGTCATATTGCTATATAGGGTTAAAAAACAGATGTGGGAATATCCCTGGTTTTTAACTCTGTTTTAATAATAAATAAATATCTTCACACATTCCACACAGCACCATCTAGTTCCACATTAAGCAACTAATGCTTGTATTATTGATACCAGACAGTTGATATACTACATAGATTTTTTTTTTGTAAATACATACTTATTATAAATACAAAACATACATGACTCAGGTACAAAGGTTAAATGTTAACACATAAACATTTGCCCCCTAGCGGGATTCGAACCCGCGACCGTTTGGTTAACAGCTAGAGTTACTAGCCACTAGACCAAACGTGTCGTCAAATTTAATCGCATTGAATATTTATTTTTTTATTTATTTATTAAGGCAAAAACAGACACACAACATATTTTACAAAAAATAAAAACAATAAGACCTATATTCCAATAGATTAATACAAACATTTACGTCATGTGGTGGTACAAATGGACAAAGTAAAAACTAAACGCAATAGTAAATCTTCCAAGCTCTTCCTGAACTTCGCTATAGAAGTGGAAAATATGTCTAAATCCATTAATGTTTTGTATAACCTGAAAAAGGTATTCTTTGCGTAGTTAGTGCGAAAAAGAGGGATATAAAAGGTACCCTTCAAACGTGATGAGGGAGAACACGGAACTCTAAATAGTATTTTTTTATTTTATTTATTTATAGCAAACCCATCAATCTACTACAACAATGAATTCTGCGTCACAAATGATAAAGCGGCACATAAAAAGTACGCCTAAAACGGAATCGTGGCGGAGTGTTGCTTTCGCGCGTCAATGGTAAAAGGTTGTAATCGACAAAGTTCTACTATTCATTTTAAACTCCAATATGTGTTGACGTAAAGTCACATTTTCTTTAAATGACATATTTTTGATGGGATGGTTTTATGGCATGCAAATTCATAGTTGTAGTAGATTGATGAGCACAAGGACGTACCGGGGGGGGGGGGGGGGGGGGGTTTAGTCCTGATGGTCATCTTGATGGTAGGTGACTACCGCCGATGCTGACTGCACACGTGCTATTACTTCACGGTGGTCTTCTGTGAGGGACTGGTTACGGGCTGCCCAAATGCGAAATCCATACCAGAGTCAACTTTTGATAAGTTCGTTTCCAAAGTTGACCCTGCCGGAAATCAAACCCGGGACCCTTGAGACAATCACTTGAAATCACTCATCCAAAGGGCTCGAATATTCTTCAATTTGTTACATTTTTTTTTACAAATTCTTCACTATAGTTTGTAATGGTAAGAAAATTAACAAGCACATGGGCGAATTAATTAAATAATTAAATATGATTACATGCGACAGGCAGCGCCCTCTCTTGAAAGGCAGAAAATAATCTGTACCTCCAATCGTGCCAAAATTATCTTAAATAAATTCATTTAGCATTTCACTTCGGAAAACCTTTTAGCTTCCTGAATAACATCTGAAAAATCCCTGCATATCATTTTTCTGTATACTTACAATAATTATTTATTAATTTTTGAATGAAAAATCAACTATACGATGTCAGAGGGCGCGTCAAGCAAACACATGGGCATTATAAATTAACGCAATATGATTACAAGATGAGACTGGCAGCGCCATCTCTTGATATCATCTTGAAACTGTTTGTTAAAACAAAACTGTTTGCTTTTTGTTTTGTACAGGTGGCGCTAGCTCCTATGTAGATTGTAACAGAAAATAATAAACGTCACCAGTTTTCAAATTGTATCCGAAGTTTTAATATTCTAATATATAATTTTCCTACAGTTATCTATATATATATAACTATTGTAAGTTTTTGTTTGTGCTGTTGGTATACCTTTTGGAAAATAAATAAATAAATAAATAAATAGGTAATCTCTTGACAATAGGAGCTGCACCTTTTGTAGTAAAATACTCTTTATTCCTTGCATGTTAACCTCCTTTTTCTTTATAATCTTTTTTTATATATAAAAATGTTTTTATTTTGTGTACGCTTCAAAAACTAAAAAAATGAGTAGACCATCGAAATAATAAATATCTTATTCAAGTGCGCTGTCAGTGATATACCTATTTTAATTCGCTTGTCACATATTGTCACAAAGAGGAATAAACGGGCAAGATTTTTATGTATAAAAATTGCACACCGGGCGAAACCAGCAGCCGGTCGCTAGTAAATTATTTATTTTTGAACTACAGAAACCGGATATAACGACTTCGGTTATAACGACATGTCGTAACAACGACGTGTCGGTTACAACGACATGTGGGTTCAACGACATGTCGGCTAACTACATGTCGGTTATAACGACATGTCGGCTACAACGACATGTCGGGTGCAACGACATGTCGGATGCAAACGACCAAAGTCCCTGTTGAATGCCTATTACAATTTAGTATTGCTTATAATGATTCATCTGTTTATTACGACCAATTTTTGTGTTCCCTTGAAGGTCGCTATAACCATAGAGTAAATAGTACTTAACCAGTATTTACTCTATGCTATAACCTATTTTCACTGTTATAATAAACTAAAATGAACTATCCGACGACAGAGGGCGCAACGGTCGGCGCAGCGGTCGGCGTTAATGCGGCCATCATCATTGGTCTCATCAGCCTCATTAGAAACCTCTGTTCTATCCTCTGAACGAGAGCTCTAGCGGCAGCCATTCTTCTGTTTGGCTGTTGGCCTTGTTGATTCCTCTCACGCAGAAGACGGCTTAGGAATCGCTTTTGGATAACTCGCGGTACTTCCCCGACTTGTCCCGTTGTATCATCCGCGAGTGCATAACATATTGTCGCAAGTAGGAGACACTGTAAATAAAATTCTATCGGTCAATATTATTAACAAAAATCCTATAGAGCCATTTAATTTGAACAAAACTCACAAATTTAATATATTTAGGGCCTCTTTCACCACGTTTCAAGTAGGCTAACCGCCATTTAAAGTCACCGGTAACCGGAAAATGATATACCTTTGTTTATACGGTTAAAAGTCACAAACATTAAAAAGAAAATAATTTAAAAAAATTCACCTATCGAAGGATGCAATAAACCGAGTGCATAATTTAATAAAACATAAAATTATTTTTAAAAGTAACTAATCAACATTTTACTTGTAGTTGGTGAAAGAGGATATTAATATTATTTTCTTGACATTATAGGTATAAAAATAACGGATACTCACCAACGCTGTTATCCGCATAATTAGGTATTTCCCTTATTTCCTTTGTATTGATATATTTTCTATAAGAACTCGTGTACTAAGTAACGTTCAGTGCTTTAGATAACGCTATATATGTGGCTGATATAGAATAGAAATAATTACTTTGCACAACAATTATCGCGATCTTGATTCAGTTGCACAGGGGAATCATTATATAAAAATCATGTTTTTGATGTTATTTTAGATTTTTATAAACTTTTTGCTGTAAAATAAAATACTCTTTTTTAACTAGTTTTAACAGGCGACAGTTATCACCTATCATCAAGTGGACCGTTAGATTGTCTGACGTCCTTTACATAAAAAAGGAACTACAGCAACCCAGTACAAAGGACTTAAGTTATATACAATACTAGCTGGTACCTGCGGCTTCGTTAGCGTTGAACTATGAAAGGTACTCGTCCTTTCTGGTGTTCCAGACAACGTGTATGCAAAATTTCATTGTGATCGGTTCATTAGTTTTTGCGTGAAAGAGTTACAAATATCCATACAACCAAACATACTTTCGCATTTATAATATTATTACGGATTTGATATAGCCTTAACACTTCACTGTGAAACATCAGCCTGTAAATGAAACCTCAAATGCACAACCTTGAACTACCAACAAATCTTGACCTACCAAACGTAAACAATGCAACTGCCTTATTGCTTGCAGCAAACGCACGCACATATAATTAATGCTTTGCTAGCTGATGCTATGAAATCCTCATTACTCTAACTCTTCGTCACTAATACTATTTTCTACTAGCTGGTGAACGATGGAAGATACTCCATGTCCTTTCTGGTGTCGCAGACAACGTGTATGCAAAATTTCATAGTGATCGGTTCAGTAGTTTTTCCGTGAGAATTACAAACATCCGTACATCCAAACATACTTTCGCATTTATAATATTAGTACGGATAGTAAATAAAAATAAAATTTCATGTATCTGAACTATCGGGAAAAAAGTCTCACTAGTTCCGCCACGGAACTACTTCAACAGGAACTACTGGGAATAATTTTAAAGATGGCCAAGATGAAATGTTGATACTAAATTACATTAAATATTAAAACTAATTAGTGCCCGCGACTTCGTACGCGTTGAAAAATGAAAAAAAAAATAGAAAATATCTAACACGGTGGCACCGCCATTTTTGGCAACAGTGGCGCCAATTTTTTATTTTTTTATTTTTTGGCCATCCCTCGAAAACTTAACATTTTTCCATGTATCCAAATCCGTCAATCAGATTTTGAGTGAAAGAGTTACAAACATCCATACATCCTCACAAACTTTCGCATTTATAAATTATAATATTAGGCAAAGATTTAAATCAAAAGATGCGCCCTAATCTCCCCGCGCCATACTTAAAACACAAGAAAAATTATTAACAATGACAACCCAACTTAATATCAGTGGGTTGAGCGCAGGCGCCCAACTTATTATCAATGGGTTGAGCGCAGGCGCCCAACTTATTAACAGTGGATTGAGCGCAGGCGCCCAACTTATTAACAGTGGATTGAGCGCAGGCGCCCAACTTATTAACAGTGGATTGAGCGAAGGCGCCCAACTTATTAACAATGGGTTGAGCGCAGGCGCCCAACTTATTAACAGTGGATTGAGCGCAGGCGCCCAACTTATTAACAGTGGATTGAGCGCAGGCGCCCAACTTATTATCAATGGGTTGGGCGCAAGCTCTTAACCAACTACAGTTGCACGTCAACTACAGTGAGTGACGGTCGTTTGAATAGATTGTTTCTGTTGCTTTTACTATCAAAATACTAGTTCGAAATGTTGTCTGTGTTTAAAAGTCTCTCGATTTAAATATTTGATATTAGGATAAATTAATTTTTTATTGACATATTTTTTGACATTTATTGACAAATAAAAAAATATTGACATATTTTCCAACAATTTGAATTCGTATAAAAAGAAAAATTGGCGAATTACTTTTGAAAAATTAATTTTATCACTTATAGAATATTCCCTTCACTTATAGATATCCCTTCTTATTCTTTTTCTTCTTATTATTTTTTTAATTAATAAAAAAAATGTAAAAATATAATTTTTATGATCCTTTAGGCCCTATTTGTATATAATCTATGATATATATTTTTTAAATTTATGGCTGTATGTAATCTAAATAAATAAATAAATAAAAAAAATATATATATATATTAATGAGATAAAAATGTATATCAATCTGCCTGTCGAAAATACTATTTTTTTAGGACTATAAAGCCATAATTAAAAATAGGCAATACTATTAATTATTATCAAGGGTGCTTAACAAATGTATCTATTACAATATCATTTATTAAAAATAATAAATTTAAATAAAACACAAAAAATGGTGGAAAGGCTAATTTAATTCAGTCTTATAAATAATATATATAATATTTACAACTATGTACACAGTTATATTTAGACATTAGATTTGACCCGTCAGTTTGTTTATCTAAATATAAACTAATAATTAAGAAGTCGTGTCCGTTTTAACATTGAGCCAAAGTCGTTTTTATTTATAAAAAATCGTATCTATTTATATGTTATTTTATTTTGACTTTGAAGTGAATTTATTATTTAAAAAAAAATATTTATAAACTTCTTTAATGAAAACAAAACATTATGACTTGACACTTATTGTCTTTTAATAATAATAAAAATTGAAATTAAAAAAAATATATTAAAGACTAAAATGTTAAAAACAAATGAAATTAAAATAAAAAAAAATTAATTTCAATTTAAATTCAAATTTAATTAACTAAAGTATTTAAGTTTTATAAAAATTTATTATATATTTTAAATGCATTAAAATTAAATGTCGCTTTAGCCAATAAGTGTCAAATGTCAAATGTAACCTTAAATCAGTGAATTTCCTAAATACAGTCGGGGTAAAAAAATGTTCGTAATTTAAAGTTTTTTAAATTTCATTGCAGTTGTTTAGCTTCAAAACGTACTAAGTCCAGTCCAGAACTTGTCAAGTAATGAATTGAAAAACTGACGAAGGTTTTCGTACCCTGACTGTACAACCATTTTCATATTTATTTATGAAATGGTTAAAATTTGAACTTTAAAAATCCAAAACATTGACAGGAAAAATAGGGATTTTTTAATTGGCCAGCCAGAAATTAGGAAATTAAGAATGAAGAAATTAAAAAAAATAAGTAATTAAGAATTAAGAAATTAAGAAATTAGGAAATTAAGAATTAAGAAATTAAGAAATTAGGAAATTAAGAATTAAGAAATTAAGAAATTAGGAAATTAAGAATTAAGAAATTAAGCAATTAGGAATGAAGAAATTAAGAAATGAGGACATTAAGAATGAAAAAATTAGAAATTAGGAAACTAAGAATGAAGAAATTAAGAAATCAAGCAATTAGGAATGGAGAAATTAAGAAATTAGGACTTAAGAATGAACACATTAGAAAATAGGAAATTAAAAATGAAGAAATTAAGCAATTAAAAATGAAGAAATGAAGAAATTAAAAAGACTTGTACTATTAAATTGTCCAAATTGGTTATCAATGTTTTAAGTGCGTGGCCTGGTGCTGGTCTGTTGGTCTGTTGGTCTGTTGGTCTGTTGGTCTATTGGTCTATTGGTCCATTGGTCTGTTGGTCTATTGGGCGCGCTGTCGCACCTGGTCCTTGTGGTGGACTGCGCACGGTCTGACGGCCATGTTGGGCGTGAGGAAGTCGGCCAGGGAGGTGACTCCCGCGCGAGGGGCTCGGTCGAAGGGGAATCCCATCGCGCGCTTGTCTGGATACTTTCTGTCGCGGATGCCGCAATACGACGCGGCGTCGTTGCACGCTCCCACCAAATCCTGCTTCACCTTCACATCACAACCCACAGTGTTAACTAAGACATTTTTTAACGCCCGACGCGAAAACGGGATGTTTCTTTTTCTTGGTTAGTTGGATAGATATGCAAAAATTATCGCCATCACAATGATGACTATAAAGATGATAGCTACGCAGAAAGCGTATATCGCAAAAGTGCTAATTATCACATCGTTAAGAAGGAACGCGGGTAGAGCAGAATTTGAAAAATAAGTATTTGAAGAAACTACCTTATTGTGCGATAGGGACAAATGCAACTCAGACAGATCGTACCTACAAAATTTTTGACTAAATCGAGGTTTCGTATTCCCCTTTTTTCTCCTCTAAAAATTTGAGCCTATCGAAAAAATTTTACACAAATATTTTCAAGAAGAACGAATCTATGTCTCTATTATTATTATTTTTATCTTAAAAATCTTACAAATTTATTTCATAATCGTCTGATTACGGTGACATAAAAGGGCAATTTATTACAATTTTTGAGAAGTCATATTTTCTTTAAGTAATTAGTTGGTGGAAAAAAATAAATGATAGGGACAATTAGCTTTGGCAGGTCTAGATTTTATGACAAAAAATTTTTGCTCTAGAAGGATTATCCAGGGAGAAAACAGGGGAATACATTTGTATGGAAAAACGCTGCTAGCGTTCCCTCTTAATAGACTAGATTTCAAAACGACTGAATATGCAAAACAATGTTTTCTATATATATTTTAGGGCACATTGCGTTTTGCAATCATTTGTGAAGCCCGCTTTGACGGCAGTAACCATCCCCTTACAGAAGACCACCACGAAATAACAGCACACGTGCTATTGTGTTTCGGTGATTGAGTAAGGGATGCCAGAGTCCATTATCTCATCCGTTCCTTATCCCTTATCCTCAATTATTCTATGGTCGGCAGCGCATATGTAGCACTGTTATAGGCGACAGTAACCACCTACCATCAAGTGAACCGGCAGCCTGATTTTCAATAAGGTACACAAAACAGGACACGCTGACATTAAATACATTGAACCCAAAATGAATCCCAATACATTGAACCCAATAAAGGCAACTTAAAAAATGTTTATAACCCCGATTTTTAATAAATTTAATAATAATAATTTAATAAAGTACCTACACAAAACAGAACACATTAACATTAAATACATTGAACCCAAAATGAACCCAACATGAATCCCAATACAATGAACCCAATAAAGGCAATTTAAAAAAATATTTATAACCCCGATTTTTAATTAATTTAATAAAGTACCTACACAAAACAGAACACATTGACATTAAATACATTGAACCCAAAATGAACCCAAAATGAATCCCAATACAATGAACCCAATAAAGGCAATTTAAAAAATGTTTATAACCCCGATTTTTAATTAATTTAATAAAGTACCTACACAAAACAGAACACATTGACATTAAATACATTGAACCCAAAATGAACCCAAAATGAATCCCAATACAATGAACCCAACAAAGCAATATGTACTGTATTAGAGTGATGAGACTCACAATGTCCTCCGCCCCGTCGGTGACCATGGCGAAGAGCACCATCGGGTAGCCCTGAGCGGTGCCCTTCGGCACGAGCAAGTGGTGCGGCCACCCGCAGCCGCAGAAGTCGAACTCGGCCGCCTCCGCCGATCCGGGCTCTCCGGTCCGGGTCGACTGGCTCCGGAACGTCCGCTCGTACGGAATCGTCACGGACGAGTCCACGCTGCGCCTGCGCACCGTGTTCGACCCCGCGTTCACTGGGGACAAGCGTTCGTATCGATTGTTAAAATTACGCCGCTTAAATACAAAAGTACCACAAATCAAAATTACACTTTTCCACAGGAGAGCTAATTGGAATAAAAAAAAATTTTTTTTGTCTATTTTTTTCTTATTAAATATAAGTATATCAAATATATGCATATTATAACATCGTTAGAAGCGTATTTTTAAATAGCATTAAATATTTCAAGTACTTTTATAATAAATTGAATACTAGAGGAGATATATATAAAAAAATATATCAAAATATACTAAATATGGAATAAAACAACCATAAGTCTTTCTGCAACATACAATATGAATGATTGATTGTATTTTTGCAATAAAAACATTTTTTGGAATTTTTTCTTTTGTGGTACTTTTGAATTTAAGCAGCGTTTTATATTGTTATATTTACTCAACGTACATAAAGAATTCTGATACTTTTGTTTTTGAAAAAATTAAAAAAAAAATCAAGTTTTATTCGAGTTTTTTTTATATTTTTAAACGATCCCTCGGAAATCTAACATTTGTTAATTCAGATAATAAACTATCTGTATGCCAGACTGCATCCAAATCCGTTTAATGTTATAGTTTTTATATGAAAGAGTAACATAAATACATCCATCCTCTCAAACTTTCGCATTTATAATATTAAAAAATAAAATAAGTAGAATCATAGATGAATACTGGTTAAGTACTCATTTATTCTCTCTATTGTATAATATAGTATTATTTATTTAAATAATAAAAAAATCCAGAATTTAGTGACAAAAACACATACCTAAAGATTTAACAAAAATCCGTTAGAACAGACATTGAACCCAACTCAACCACCCGGAACCCAACCCAAAACCCGAAACCCAACTTAAAAACTCGGGTTACCTCGGAACCCCCGGGGAGTTCTCAGGGCACTCTTAGAGCACTCACTCATAAACAATTCTTTGGGCACTCAACTAAGTGCCATATATGCGCTTAATTTTAAAATCCAAACTTACATGGCTGCGTGAACTTGTCCAATTCAATCATGAGACGGCGTTGCTCGTCGAAGGGCAAGGGGGCGCCACTCTCGTCACCTGTTGGCGCCAAAAACACTCGAACTGTTCCAGTCACCGACTTGCCACTCGTGTTGTTCACTTCAATCACATAAGTGAACGGCTCGTGAGTGAGATGAGTGAATGTAGCCGCGACTGAACCTCTAGGCGTGAAGTCTAGACCGCGTCCCAGTTCCACTGTGGACTGTTCCCACTGAGTGCCCAGACGATTGGCTCCCGCTGAACCTTCCACAGAGACACTAGAGACTCGCACTCCGGGGAAATCCAGCTGCTGAGCGGTGTATGGAGTTAGTTTTGTCTTGTAAAGGTTGAATATGTCGTCGACGTACGCATGCCAGCGGTAGAAGACCGGATCGCGCATGGCAGTCGCCGAGTCTCCCATGACTCCGAACTGCTCCAAGTGTCTATGGTCAGGGTCGTGGGCGTACGAGATGAAGACGTGGCCCATGTTGTGGAGGTCGCCGTAGTAGGCTCGGTTGGGGCTGATGGCGGAAGACTCCATCATGTTGCCGAGCACGTCTATTCCGGTCTCATCGTCCAGTGCCACTTGGCGACCGTTGGGGAGACGAATGGATTTGGATTCGATGGCCTGCGCAAAAACAACGACGATTACTATCTCAACTTGGAGTATCCTCACATGTGAAGTGATAGCAGACCGACAAATATACAGATTTAATATTAATATATAATAAAGAGAGAACATTTGTTACATCATACAATTTAAATTAATATCTTGGAATTTATCGTGAATTAAAAACTAAGGAAAATAAATCCAAGCTGACTCGCACCAACGCGACGCGACGCTCACTGTGATAGTATATTAATTTTAAATCCGATTCATATGTACTCGATAGAATAGATGCAAAAATTTTTATTACACGTACAAAGCCGGGGTGGATTGCTAATAATTGACTAAAACATTGAAAAATCCGAGCACTTTTCTATTATAAACATTTTGTATAGTATTTATCGTTCTATCTGTTCATTAAAAGAGCGTAACTTTTTTGTAACCCGATTTTCGTCTATCGATTACAATTATTATCTGTAATGTGAATAATTACCTGCAAGTAGCGTTCACGCCAAGTGTCCAACTGGGCGACGTCTATGCGGATCTGGTCCACGGGTCTGTCCAGGTCCCTCAAGTGGGACCCTGCGAACCTTGGAGGCCAGGCTCGACTGGCCACCTGGGAATCCAGCTTCGGGAAGTAGCCTTCAGCTATTGGTGCTCGGAAATCGTTGAAACGGGTCACCCTTCGGAGACCGTTGCACATCCTCTCAGCGTTGTATCTAGCGATGATTTGCTGGTGCATGTAATAGAACAGCTCCCCTCTCCGGTCTTTGGCCACGATGGACCTCTCGGCAGCCTCGAAGGGATAGACCAGATGCCAATGCCAATGGTGCAAGTTGACGCCTATGTCTTCGCGGAAGTATGCCAGTCTTTGCTCGGGCTCAGATTCAGCCGCTGTGTAGTTCGTAGGCAGAACTATTGGCATCTGTCGATGTTTTTTTTTTTTTTTTTTATAATGTACAATGCATATATGTGGCTAGTAACCGTAGCTGTTAACCAAACGGTCACCGGTTCGAATCCCGCTAGGGGCAAATGTTTATGTGTTAACTAATTTTACCTTTGCACCTGAGTCGTGGATGTTTTGTATTTATAATATGTATGTATTTATAAAAAAAAAGTAATCTATGTAATATATAAACTGTCTGGTATCCATAATACAAGCATTAGTTGCTTAATGTGGAACTAGATGGTGCTGTGTGGAATGTGTGAAGATATTTATTTATTTATTTTTATTTATATATTTTTCCATAGTTCTGTCTGGCCAATGGGCGTTCAAGTATTACGTAAGGCAATTTTTCAAGATTTTTTGACCCCAATGTAACGTTTTTCTATAACCTTCATGAACGTTACGTTTACGACCAAGTTAAAAAAGGGACCATTTTTGCAAACAAAAACTTGGAAGTTGCCGACTTGGGAGAACAAAATGACGTACAATACACTCGACCACAACCTGATTGCATTACCTAATACTTAAACGTCCCCTAAAGCTCCATATAGACTCTCAGTTTGCAACTGAAGGGACACACATATCTGATTGCAAAAACTGGGTTAGGTGGCTGTAGATAAATTTAAATAAATGTTGTAAAAAGTATAAAAAAAAAACTACATAAACATCTGCACACCGTGAATTGACGCGAAATGCTTCGAGTGTATGTAATGCTTCAAAAGTCTTCTTTAACTTTTATCTAAATGGCATGCAAAGTAAAATATTTTCGCAAAAACATTCCACGGGTTAAATTTCTTATTAGTTTTTTTTATTTTATTTTTTTTCTATAAATGTAAATTTTAAGGCATCACAACAATTTATGACGTCTCAACTTATTAATTTAATTTTTTTGCGATGTACACTGAAACGAAAGCCATAAATGTCAGTAATGAAAGCCATATTATTATTTTTTTATAAAAGTTGGGTTTGCTCTTGACCAACAACCAACTGTGCAGCAAGGATGAGGCCTAAGATGGAGCGAACCTCATTCTCAACACAGAAGATGCCTATTCACGAGAACTTTGAAAAGATTTGGATTATATGAGGTCAGGAGTTCCAAACCTTTGGCAGTGCGCTAAATAAAAGATGTTTTAAAGCGCTTGGTCCTAAATAGAGGGATATCGACAAGATGAGGATTCCTACTGACCCTGGAGCCAGCTGGCACCACTGTGCTGGTCTCTCGCGCCTTCCGGAACACCTTAGGGTCCACGAACTTGTCAGGAAACACTTCCGCGAACGTCGGAATGTCCAAACCTTTTGTGTCAGCTCTGAAAACGTACACTCATCTTAGTAAACACAACGGACACAACATTTGTGTTTCTTGTGAGTTCTTGTGAGTTGGGACCATTGCGTTATGAAAAAGCCTTTAAAATGTACTCAACAATTTTAGTCTATACAAGGGGTGGTGAACCTTTATGGATCAATCATTTCTAGAGAAATGTTCAGAGGGCATAGACGTGCCATAACAAATATTTTTTAAGCAAATAATTTAATACTTGGTAAATTTAAATTTATAATGATGAGAAGACATAAGAGTTTTTTGGAGAAACCTAATTGATAAATAAATAAATATTTTGATTTTGATAACTAAATTCCTATCGACTACAAACTCTTCATTTACTGCAAATATATATATATATATATAATTTCGCCTTGCATAGTAATAAATTAAATTAAATTAGATGATTTCGAAATTTGGTAATTACTGACTGTACAATTTTATCAAAATCTTTGAATTGTGATGAAAATAACTATTAAAATGACGGATAGTCTAAGTGAGTTTTGTTCTAACTATATTGATTTAGTTAGGTAATTGCAATACTGACTCGTTTTAACACCAGTATAATAACCGTGATGATATTTGAGTGAATGGAGTTTTTTATTTTTTTATTAAATTGATCGGTGGCGTGTCCAAAAAACTATTTTGCGTGCCACTGGTTCGCCACCCCTGATCTATACTAATCCCCAGATCCCACATTGATGTGATCTCAAATGTAAAAACCAAATCCTAAGGCCAAAACCCAATTGGGTTGGGTTAATTGGGTTTTGTATAATGAATGTATAATCGAAAAATGAGCAAAGGTGGTGAGTGCAATATAAAATGAACCTTATTACCTGTGCAGCAAGGCGACGGAGAGACAATAGTTGAACATGTAGGGATTGATGCGCAGTTGGCAATATGCGCACACCGATTGCAAGTCGTCTACGTCGCGCATATCTGCAATATTGAGGAACCATATTAAGGAACAATCCATACTTTACACTAATATTATAAATGCGAAAGTATGTTTGGATGTTTGTAACTCTTTCAAGCAAAAACTAGTGAACCGATCACCATGAAATTTTGCATACACGTTGTCTGGGACACCAGAAAGGACATAGGGTACCTTTCATCCAGAAAAAAAGGACAATTCTCGAGGGATAAATAAAAAATAAAAAACTAACGCCTGGCCAAAGTTTTACAGCAACACGAGGTCAAGCGATATATTGATTTTTTTTTAATTTAAAAGTCGGACGAAGCCGTGGGCACCAGCTAGTACTATATAATACTCAGTCATATTATATAGTATTATTCCTCAAAACAATACTCATATGTCTTACTGCTCAGTAGGACATATGAGTACTCGACTAAAAGACCAAAAGTGCTTAGTGGGACATTATGAGTACTCGACTAAAAGACCAAAAGTGCTTAGTGGGACATTATGAGTAATCGACTAAAAGACCAAAAGTGCTTAGTGGGACATTATGAATAATCGACTAAAAGACCAAAAGTGCTTAGTGGGACATTATGAGTAATCGACTAAAAGACCAAAAGTGCTTAGTGGGACATTATGAGTAATCGACTAAAATTAGTGCTTTTGATTCTATGAATAATAGACAATGATGTAGATGTTTTATTTTTATACGTTTATATATGAAGATGTTTTCAAATTATTTACAAGTAATCTAAATATTATTGCCATATAATGATAAAAGCGTTATTTTATTAGAACCATCCTGTTTATGAAAAACTTACTCATAAAAATGTCGATGAGATTGCCGGCCATCTGTCTATGCTTCGGCACAAACAAGGAAAACTGGTCGTAGTAAGGAAGTTCCTGTGCCATCGACAAGTCCGGAAGGGCGATGTTGCGAACCGGAATCGAACGCCCGGAACCGGTACCGAACCGGTCCGTTAGAGTTGTGCTCACACTCTTGTACTTGTCTGGCTGAAATATCCAACAAAAGAATTCAAATTACCTACACATTATGTTCGACTGTTAGAAAGTGCACTTTATTTCTTCGTTCCGTAAATACTTAGTTAAGTGGTCTATATTAGAGTTATCGTTAAAAACTTGTTTGAAATTTTAATTAAAAAAAAATATAGACAAAACTTCATCATTGCAGCAAAATTAATATGATAAAAACGTTTTCAAATATATTTTAGGTATATTTATATCATAAAAACATTTTGACAATTTTAAAGTATCTAATAATTTTTACACAAAATACTATAGCAATAGATATTTTTAAGGTTTTTAAGAACAATAATCTTCTATATCTATACTAATATTATAAATGCGAATGTATGTTTGGATGTTTGTAACTCTTTTACGCAAAAACTACTGAACCGATCATCATGAAATTTTGCATACACATTCTCTGAGACATCAGAAAGGACATAGGGTATCTTTCATCCAGAAAAAAGGACTATTCCCGAGGGATAAATAAAAAAAATAAACGAAGTCAAGCGTTATATTGCTTTTTTTTAATTTTCAACGCGTACGAAGTCGCGAGCACCAGCTAGTATGAAATAATTCATGAGAATAACTCTAACAAAGCATGTGAACGTTAAGTTAATGTTATAAATAACATTAAGGTTGATTTTTATTCTTATTTAGGGATACAATTGGAACTCGCAAATGTCCTAACAATATTTTCCTATGTTACAAAAAAAAATAGCTACAGAAACCGCAAGTGACGGAAAACCACATTGAAAATATTCATATTTTAAATTTTTATTTGCGCGCTTATCGCTACATATTGTTATGTTTTTATTTAATATAGGGAAGAATAGTCTTTATAATTATTAAAACGCAAATTAAGGCGAAGACTCAGCAGGATATAGTTAACTACTTTTTGTCGCCTAGTTTGACTTGTTAGGGCCTCTTTCACCATGTGTCAAGTAAAGTAGGCTAACCGCCATTTAAAGTCACCGGTAACCGGGAATTAAGGAGATGATATACCTTTGTTTGTACGGTAAAAGTCACAAACATTAAAATATTTAAAAAATTCGCCTATCAAAGGATGCAGTGAACCGAGTGCATAATTTAATAAAACATAAAATTATTTCTAAAAGTAACTAATCAACACTTTACTTGCTAAGGGCCTCTTTCACCAACTAAGGCTTTATAACAACGATGTTAAATACTAACAGAGTATGGTGAAATCGCGCCTAAAGCTTTAATCGGATAATTTTTTTTTTTAATATAATTTAAACAATATTAAAATATGTAATTTTTATAAAAATCTTAAAATCTTAAAAATTTGCTTTGCAATATTGAACCTAAATACACAGGTGATTAGGTTCCGCTCTTTCTTTTAGTTTGTGTTTAAAAATTGTGTTATTTCTGAGCTTAGTCCGTGTCTTAATTAAACTATTCAGTAGGTAAAGACAAAACATAGGAATTCTTACGTAATAATGTTCTGGTATTTCGAAGACCGCATTGTCATCACCCTTCTGCATGAAGCATGGCTCCGCCGGCCGATCGAAGAACAGCAACAGATTACTCTTTGAACTCATCTTCAGTCTCTTTCAGCCTCCAATTGAACTAATATTCATCAATTTATACTTTTACATTGAGAAAGGCATTTATTGTTTGAACAAAAACAGAACGCCCTAGCCAAGAGCAAACGTACAGTCGTAAACGCTACGCTCAGGCTACGCTACACTGGGAGAAAGCTTTGTGATTGGTCAAAATTTTATATGGGCGTTACAACAACCAATCACCGGGCTTTATTTCTTTCGTTTCGTAAGTACTCTAAGGGAGCGTTTGCTCTTGGCTAGGGCCCCAGGGGCCCATGCAAACGTTTCGTTGCGTTCTTAAGAAACGAAAGAAATAAAGCCCGGTGATTGGTTGTTGTAACGCCCACATAAAATTTTGACCAATCACAAAGCTTTCTCCCAGTGTAGCGTAGCCTGAGCGTAGCGTTAAAGACTGTACATTTGCTCTTGGCTAGGGCCTCTGGACTACAGATATTAAGTACATTATGTTTTCGATAAGGGTAATATATTCAAACACTTGCGCGTTTTGAATTTGACATTAAATTTATCTACATTATATACATGTATAATTTTATATTAGTTAATAATATAATGTGTAGATGCAGATGCACATCCCTGACAGTAATCCTGGCAGCACTCATGGAGAGCAGTTATTGTGTTAAGTCCATTAGCACTATATTTACACAAATCAATACAATAGGTAAATAAAGAATAAAACGCTAAATGTGTTAATTACTTAAGAGCAACACTCGAAAAGAAAAAAAATTTGAAAAGTTAAATCTGTGAGAAGCCCGAGAGATTTGCTAGTGTCAGCACATTTTATAGTTACTTTTGATGGAATTTGTAGATAGCTACCAACACCGTCAAGTGAATAAATGGGCTCAGGCATCTCTTAATCACCGAAACGAAATACATGCTATTTTGCGAAAAAAATAAAAAATGTTTCATAATTTTAAGTTATATACTTGTGAGGCATGCTACAGCTAAGTTAATCACAACTTGCCAATTGCCATGTATAATTGTGATTGCTAAACAATTTATTTGCAATTATTTTAATACCTAAGTTAAGCGTTAAAATATGAACAAATTATGAACACTCACCGTATGATGGAATTAATAAATAAATAAAAATTGCTGAAATATATTATATTTTCCTGGTGTTTTGTGTGCCGTGAATATCACGGCGCAACTGTGACAGTTATCCCGAATGTTTTAACATTTATACTCACAACGCCATGGGAACTTCGTGTGGGCCGTGTGCATCTATCCCAATATCTGTTCGTTACAAAATGGCGGAATACGCTGATAATTTTTGGTAATGCGGTTGCGGTTTTTTTTTTTTTTTTTTTTTTTCACATCACTCCCATAGATTACTATATCTAAATATACGGGCACGTGTAGATAGCCAATAAAAAACGGTATTTATTTACATTGAGAAGTAAATTATTGAACATACCAAGTATACTATGGTGACTTCAAACTCCAATTGAAACACTGTAAGTGTCCTTAAACAATCCGTATTATACTTACTTAATATTATAAATGCGAAAGTATGTTTGGTTGTATGGATGTTTGTAACTCTCACGCAAAAACTAGTGAACCGATCACAATGAAATTTTGCATACACGTTGTCTGGGACACCAGAAAGGACATAGGGTACCTTTCATCATTCAACGCGGACGAAGTCGCGGGCACCAGCTAGTATTATAAATGCGAAAGTATGTTTGGATGTTTGTAACTCTTTCACGCAAAAACTACTAAACCGATCACCATGAAATTTTGCTACACGTTGTCTGGGACACCAGAAAGAACATAGGGTACCTTTCATCATTCAACGCGGACGAAGTCGCGGGCACCAGCTAGTATTATAAATGCGAAAGTATGTTTGGATGTTTGTAACTCTTTCACGCAAAAACTACTAAACCGATCACAATGAATTTTGCATACACGTTGTCTGGGACACCAGAAAGGACATAGGGTACCTTTCATCATTCAACGCGGACGAAGTCGCGGGCACCAGCTAGTATTATAAATGCGAAAGTATGTTTGGATGTTTGTAACTCTTTCACGCAAAAACTACTAAACCGATCACAATGAATTTTGCATACACGTTGTCTGGGACACCAGAAAGGACATAGGGTACCTTTCATCATTCAACGCGGACGAAGTCGCGGGCACCAGCTAGTAATAATATAAAAACAATAAGACACTTTACAAGAGGATATCCTTGCAACTATTCTAAGATAGGCTGGACTGGATTCTATCAGCTCCTATGATATAGGTAGGTACATATTAATATGACCTATGTCTATATAATACCTAGGTACCTATGATTCCCGTCCAGTGCGATACTTAATGGACAGTATGTCGACGATTTTTTTTACTAATTAAATTACCTATCTAATAGGTATTTTAATAAGTAGGTATTAATTTTATTACTGACATGTTGATTTTATATTGTTAGGTTACTTTGCCTTTTATAATTACTTAAATCTTAAGTGATGCTTTGTTTCTCGTCCTATCTGAACTTTTTATCAGTTAAGTATTTCTAATTTTTAATTTCTTGCAATAATTAATTAATGGTTATTTATTAAGTTTTTATTTAATACCGCGACTTCGTCCGCGTTGAACGATGAAAGGTACCCTATGTCCTTTCTGGTGTCCCAGACGACGTGTATGCAAAATTTCATGGTGATCAGTTCAGTAGTTTTTGCGTTTAAGAGTTCCAAACATACTTTCGCATTTATAATATTAAATATTAGTACGGATTCTTAATTAACAGAAACAAAATGTAATAGCTGTAGATAACAGTAGGTAACTGGAGGTCAGAGGACCTAGTGTGGGTGATTTACAGTTAGGCCCATGTCTTAACTAACTGTTATTAAAAAATATACAAATTAAATTATCTATGCATTCGAAATAACGAGATGCCTTATAACGACTAATTTATGCCTTTAATACTAAACCTAGGTACCACGTCCTCATTACCATAACATTTGGTATGGCTTTTACATAAGCTCCTAACTCAGTATGTACCTACGTTTTACCTATCTAAATTTATGCAGACGACCTTCCCGCTGACTTGCAAGGTTTACTTTATATCGACCTGTTTCGTGTTTTGTATTACTATGTGGTTTATTGCACTCCTTCAGCAAGGTCGAAACACATCCGACAGGGTGGGACAGCTACACGTCAAGCTAATGAGCTTTTAAAACTTTTTAAGAGCTATTATATAAAAATAACTATCTGGTGCCCGCGACTTCGTCCGCGTTAAATGATGCAAGATACTCTATGTCTTTTCTGGTGTCCCAGACAACGTGTATGTAAATTTTCATGGTGATCGGTTCACTGAGTTACAAACATCATACATCAAAAAACACACTTTCGCATTTATAATATTAGTTAGTATAGTATAAATAATAGGCACCATGAAGTATTAGCTTTTAGCCAGATTCCAGTGAAAATTATATCTCAAATTAAATTTTTTATAAAAAAAATCCTAGTAATTTAAGAAAAAATATAAAAATAGTGTAAAAATGTATGGCAAAAATATTTCAAAAGGTCAAGAACCTTCTTATTAAGCAGTGGATAGGTACCTACTTAAAAAAATTGAAAACTCAGTTAACTATTAAAGTCCAACCGAAGAGTAGGTACCTGTCTTCTGACTGTCAGACAACAAAAATATATTAAAACCATATGAATACAATTGTTACATATAGAAAAAAAATTAAAAGTAGTCTATACTTAATATACTCTATCTCGATAATATCTAACTACCCAATCGTTTGCTCTGGGATCCCAAAGAAGCCTTTCATGGGAAAGAATTTCTCAAATAGATATGTACCTACCTACAGTGGTTCCGGAGATTACCTTTTTCATTCTATTAAGTAATTAAAGAAAACATACTTTTATTAAAACCATACTTTTATGATACTCCAGTCATTTCATGAAACTGAAATCATTTTTAGAATTTTGAATTAGTCATTTTGTAGAACTGGACATTTTGATACTCCGCTTATTCTGATAAATAGGACCTAATGGACCGAAAGGCCACCGTCGACTTTCCAACCCCAATGTAGATAGATAACCTTGATATGGTTGAACAAAGTATCTGTTAATTATTGTTACATAAACGGAAGGAAACACTAAAAAGACTATGGGATTACGTCCAGTCATGCTCGCTGAATAGTTAGAGCGGTGCTAATATTGATCATAGTAGACGCGACTGTGGCGTACATAGTAAATTCATTATACTTTTCAAATTCGCCAGTCATTTTGGCAATTAAGGGTCGCTAATTGGTGTTGGGTCATTGATATATAAAAGCGTTTAATAATATACCTAACACCACGAAATAAAAGGTATAGAATATACAAAGAAATAATGTTTTTAGAGTCTTACATTAATAAAACGATAAGCATGATAACCAAATATCCTAAACGGAAAGCGTTACATAATAATTAATGCGAGTTTCTAATTCAATATTTCAAAAAATGTAACTACAACTTAGACAGGCAAGGAGTTCACCAGGATCTCTGGGGATTCAGTTAGGAGATCCTGGTGGACTCACCCGGATTTAGTACACATCCACCAGAACTTCAGTGACCCTGGAGGCAATGGATCTGTCGAATGCGGAAACAACCATATAATCCAAGTGACAGTTGCACGACACATTGCTATTACTTTTGTACTAGGCGTTCAATCATTTTTCATTGCATATGTCGATCCCCTGAGGGGATTCTGATGAACCTTTGAATGAACGAAAGAGTTCACCAGGATTCCCTGGGAATTCAGTTAGGGAATCCTGGTGGACTTGCCCCAAAAAACCAAGTAACTGTCAAGGATTTCAGAAATAATACAATTAAATCTCTCCGTGAATTAACCCATTTTAAGAAGTTGTCGCTTTTGGAAATTCGTCATTTAAGGAAATTGTTGTCCCCCTGAGGGATTTCCAGGCCTGCGCAGACGAGGCTATCCACACAGATTTATCAAAGGGTGAGGAGTCAAAATGTTAAATAAAAGTCCAAATTTGACGTTTATAAGAAAAGTTTAATAATAGAAGTATTGAAAATATCTCCAGTGAATGAATCAACAAAACAATGAAAATAAACAACTAATTTAGTTAGTGTTTTGTACCTACTAAATACAATATGACTTTAACACTATACTAGGTTTAGAGTCTAGGAATAATTAACTAAAATTTCTCGCTTTAATACAATAATAAATACACTAGAAGTGAATGTTTACAAGTCAAGGTGTGCCTCAAATATACAATCGCCCGTCTAGTGTGTGTGTCCCGCATTCACTCGCTCACTCGCTCGGTCGCTCACTCGCGCACTCGCGCACTCGCTCACTCGCTCACTCGCGCCACTGGCACACGCACGGCGCACGCACACAGGCGCGCCCACAGCGCTCCGGACACACACACGGGGGACGGGGAGGGCGGATGGGGGGGGTGAGCCTAGCCGCTCTTGAACAGCAGGATGGCCACCTGGCCCAGGTAGAAGTAGATGAAGTGGCGCGTCTCGTGCGTCACGTACGAGCCGAAGTTGCGTCCCACGATGCAGTGCCACGTCGGGTTGTACTTCTTGTCAAACTCCTTCTTTATGAACGCGGCTATGTCCTGCGCATCACACCACTCCCGGTCATTTACGTCATACGCGCTCCACTAGTTTAGGTGGTCTAATAACCACTTCCTAAAATATTCTCTTCTGGATTTCAACCACTACTCGCGCTACACCCAGTTCTGATAAGTCCATTTCTGCTTTAACCATTTCGAGTACAGTGTGAAAATAACTCGTACAGGAATAGGTTTGAATAGAGGACATTTTAAGTAGTAGTCACAGACCACCTAATAATATGCTCAAAATGTATACATAGCATAATTATGGTCCACATCGCAACAGGTCTATAGCATTTAGCCATTATTATATACATAAACTAGAACCAATTTTTAAAATTATCACATTTAGGATAAATCAAATTGAAAAGTAATTCCCATTATTATATGCCCGTAAATGTATTTGAGTGTGCTTTGGCCATGGTCTATGTAGCACCAGAAAGGGCATTTCAGACAGAGTGGACTTAATCTATATATGGACTTTATTCTATGTGAATGTTTTTGATTCAATGGACCATTTGCGATGTGGACAATATGCTCGTAAATCCTTCCTATTCATCAAAATACACTATGGATGGGGAAAAACTCAAGCTAACAATGAATTCAAAGGGGTCATGAAGAAAATAAGTGACTTTCACGATTTAAACTTAAGAAAAAAAGAAATGATAAAAAGAAAAGATAACGAGTAATATTATTAAACATTAAAAGTTTATATAGATAAATAAACATTAAAATATCTAAGACTGATATGTGATGCATACAAGACCTTCAGGGACCACAATGTTGAATTCCCAAAAAGTTGAATTTTCGATTTTGGGTTGAAAACAAGTTTTTTGTTGTACTTATATTTATTAATGAAACAAACTAAAAACAAAATCATAAAATTTGAATATGTAAAAAAAAATCTTTATTTAAGTCTTAATTAATATTGTATAACTTTTCTTAAAAATTGAAAAGGCTGTATCTTCTGATTTTTAAATTTTTTCAATAGCAGAGAATATTGCTCATCGAATAATGTGTCCTTTACTCTTCCATTTTTATTATAGGAGAAAAATTAATAGAGTTTCCAAAACCAAAAATATATTTGGAAGCCTCGAAATTATTTTTTTAATTCCATTAGATTGATAGATTTGTCGTCCACGGTGTAAATTCAACTTTCTGCGATTGCAACATTTTGGGAATTGAAAATTCAACTTTTTACGGATTCAACATTTTGCAAATTCAACATTTTGGGATTCAACATTTTGCAAATTCAACATTTTAGGAATTAAACATTTTGCAAATTCAACATTTTAGGAATTAAACATTTTGCAAATCCGACATTTTAGGAATTAAACATTTTGCAAATTCAACAATAATGTAAAATCAAATCAGATTAAAAATAAATTTTATCATTTTTAATATTGCTATTGTGTGCTCATCTAAATTTATTTGCAAGCAAATGTGCAAGAGAGCCATTATTTTATGGAATTTGCTTGTATTTCGAGTTGCCCCAATTACCCGATTATTCTGAATATACTATTCTTTTTCTTTTTAACATCTTGTCCTCAATAACTATCCAATTATTAAATAGGAATCATCTTATTACAATAAGGCATCGCTCATTGTAACCTAAACATGCGTGTTGGCAAATTTATCAAATATCATAAATTTTCAGACAAAACAAAACATTTTTAAACATTAGATTGTACTCTTTGTACATTTGTTAATTATTGCAATTAAGAAAATTATATTTGTACCAAACATGGCAAAAGTAAAGAATGTAACAGAGATAGGGCACGCTTTTTGATATGAACGGGTAATCTTATATATGAAAAATATATTACCTTCTCAATATTAAATTTCTCGAGTGCCTGCGTTGCACAATCTACAGCATCCTGCTGCATCTCCTCACTCATGTCAGCATTCTTGATTACAGCTTTGCGGTCACACATCTTGACAGTTTGATTTCTATAAACAATTTACACGCAGATAATTTCAAATTCTAGTGCAGGCAGCGAGTATAGGAAGGGTATTGGTACTTAATCGCGCTTTCTATGATTGTTATCGCCGTTCGATCGACCACTCAAAAGGTTATCTCGCAATGATAGCACTGATCCATCAATATTTATTACATTATCCGCGGTGCGCATCCAGGGATTTCATCGATTGTTTATATTTAATAACTCGGGACTATAAATAGAACGCAATAAAGGTCAGGGTGCTAAACTAGAATTGATCCAGTCCTTCTCATTAAAACACTGCGCGTACAATATGCACTTTCTAATGTCATATATTAGTACGTGCTCCTACGATTAATGTAATAAAATGAAGATTTAATTATTTATACCCGATATCCTGGTCAATTTGAAAGGGTTTTTTAGTAGATATCCTAATCGAAGCACTCGCGGTAAGGCCCGTCATCAAAATTCAGAGCGCCCAGCGTTATTGTAATTATTACAACTGACTATAGTGCGCTAATATGATTTTCATTTAAAAAAGTAGTTTTCTAGGCTATTGCTATGGAGACATGAAAATTAAATCAATACATAAAGAAAATCCTTGATGTTGATAAGACACTGAAAAACTTTATGAAATACCGCTTTCGAATTTTTCTCGAAACATTTTATTATTGAAACGCAATATATGTAAACTAATACTGTTAATTCTTCACAAAATGAGATACAAGAAAATATAATAAAAAATAATAAAAACTCACATTTACTTCAGATATAAACGAACAAAATTTCACGTACGATTTTGATACCGGAGATTCAATGCCTACTTTCTAGAGGATTCTTTCACAGGCTTCTTTCAATTGAAGAGTAGACAATTTGAAGTAGAGGCGTTCTGAATTCAAACATACCTATTTTAAGAAAAATATTTTTCGGCTAGGAATTTTGATGCAATACGAAAAATTACTAAATATGTTTTGTTTATTTTTTTCTATATATTCTTTTAGTTTCCGTTTGAAATTACTAATTTATAATATTTATACAATAAATTATTTTTGGGATTCTTTGTGATTCAGTCTATGTCAAGGATTATGAAAATAAAACAGGATGGCATTTTTTTTGTTTCTCATTTTTAAATTATTAAAATAGCAATGCAGTCTCACCTTTAAGAAAATATTCGCCCTGAAATTAAATAGCTTAATAAAACATTTTGGATTATTGGATTCAAAATGAAGATAAGCATTACAGTATGCATTTTCAATTTATTCTTCCAGTGGCAACTCCTTTTGAGTATAGAGCACAGAACACTATGTATATTATTTAATTAAGTTTAAGTGTTCTGTGGGGGCAACACCGCAGTGATCCGACCGATTCCGGCATCCGCCATCAATCCGCCATCTTTGAGAATTATTTTATTAAGATTTGTAAAAGTGTATTTAGTGTGGTGAAAATGTGTTAATGATAGTAAAAGACAATCGACTGGACGCTATTACAATTAAATTAACAAGTAGGAGAATCCGATTTAATCCATTACATAGTTGATTCTGTCTTCTCATCAATTAACACTCGGCAAAATGTCCGGTGGAAGTGGTGGCAACAGAAATGAATGCAGGATATACGTTGGAAATCTGCCGCCTGACATAAGAACAAAGGACATCCAAGATCTCTTTTACAAATTTGGCAAAGTAACATTTGTTGATTTAAAAAATAGAAAAGGACCACCATTCGCTTTTGTGGAATTCGAAGATCCCAGGTAAATATTGTACATTTCTACCGAACATTAATTTCAGAACATGACGTAGCTTACTTTGATCACATGTTTAAATTCTTATCAATTTATTATTAAGTTACTCGATATGAAACGTGAGGTCGCTAAATCTGCATGCAATTTTGCGAACATGAAGCCATAATGACCTTGGTTTTATAGGCAAGGATATTAGGTTATTGTTCCCAAGCTTTTAATGCCTATATATTGTATATGTTTATCCATTGACTTGACACGTAGTAGGAACCATATATACTAAAGTTTATATAGTTTTACTTTAAATTTCATTTTACATTGTAGATGTTTGTTACAATATAAGAATTGTCAAGTAAATCAAAATAAGATAAGTTTTAACTTTAATTTACAAGAAATATTAGTTCTATCATACCAATCAATTTTCCTACTAATTCAACAGTAATTAAGATAAGGTGTAGATAACATGATATCTACTTCTTTAAGTTTTATGATACGCTCAGTAGTTGAGTTGAGTCAACTTAATAGTAGAGGACATATTATGACGCTTAGTTAATGAGAAGCATAATGCAGCATTAATATCCCATTGGCAGAGTATATATATATATACATGGAATCATTCTATGGTTTATAATGAGTAAATAACATTAAACATCTTCACAATCTGCTTAGTGCAGCGATTTGATGCTTTGTTTAATGTTGGATTATCTAGTTCTATACCATTTAGTGAAGTTACCATCCTCTGGCTATTAATTGATCATAACTGGTACACAGGATTTGGCTTTGTGTACTTATTTTTAAAAAAAAAATACAAAACATATTAAATTGATATATATATACTGTTTAGCTTGTTGATGGAACTAGATATGGTATGTTCTTACATTAATAATTGAAAAATGCGCCTTGACCCCACAACTAAAGTTCCAATATCAAATCTCTTGATTTGATTATCCTTGCTTTGCTGTCAAATAAGAATTTGTTGGGGGGCAGGGATGCGGATGACGCTGTGAGAGCCCGCGACGGATACGATTACGATGGATACCGGCTGCGAGTGGAGTTCCCCAGAGGTGGGGGCGGAGGCGGAGGCCGAGGTTCACGTGGAGGTGGCGGCGGAGGGGGCGAGCGCTTCGGGGCCCGAGCGGCAGGCAGGGGGCCTCCTGCGCGCCGCTCGGAGTATCGGGTGCTCGTCACCGGATTACCTCCATCTGGCTCTTGGCAAGTGAGTATTGCTCTATAAACTTTTTGTTTAGCATGATAATTGATAATTTTGTTATTTTAATTTGTAAACGTTATAATGTTTTCTTTAAGGACTTAAAGGATCACATGCGGGAAGCGGGCGATGTTTGTTTCGCTGATACTTTCAAGGATGGGACTGGAGTTGTTGAATTTCTACGACACGAGGACATGAAGTATGCTGTCAAGAAACTCGATGACTCTAGGTTCAGAAGCCACGAGGTGAGTGAGGATGTCACATGATATGTGAAAGTTAATTTAGAGTTACTCCAATCACCATTGCTCGGACGGAAGTCTCTCGGAAGTCAGAGATTGCAAAATCTTTATCTTGTTTATGGTTGTTTAACATGCACTGGTGGGCTAATATAAACGTTCACTATTGGTTACTCATCGCTGCTTAAATTCAAAAGTACCACAAATCGAAAAATTCCAAAAACGTTTTTATTGCAAAAATACAATCACAATCCTTCGTATTGTATGTTGCAAAAAGATTTATGGTTGTTTTATTTCATATTTAGTATATTTTGATAATTTCTTTTATATTCAAAAGTAACTTATATGCTTATATCTCTTCTAGTATACAGTTTATTATAAAATTACTTAAAACATTTAATGCTACTTAAAAATACGCTTTTAACGATATTATAATATGCATATATATTTGATATACTTACTTATATCTAATAAGAAAAAAATAGACAAAAACTAATTTAATTTTTTTCTATTAGTTCTCCTGTAATAAGTTTAATTTTTATTTGTGGTACTTTTGAATTTAAGTAGCGTCATGTTAAATGTATGTATAAAACACTGCAGCTTACAATGCCTACAGTTATATGTTTAGATTCTACCCACTACATATAAATTACAAACATACTGACTGGCGATTTAATCACCTTTTGATAGTAGTTAAGTTTATTCTTGTCGGTTTTTTAACAAGTTGTGACTTCAATGAAACAATTACTATAGATTTAGGCAAAATTACATTTATTACTCGGTATCATTTTATCGCTTTACATTGGAGAAATTAACCACCAATACGCCAAGAGGTAAATTACTGATTAATTTAAATTAAAATTAATAAACGTTGTAATATTATATAAAAGAAAGATACAACCTGGTTTCCCTTAGACTCAACAATACACTTGAGACTTTCACACTTTGCTTAACATTTTCACAAATTCTATGTCTTCACGGTGATAGTTTATATATGTGTATAAAAGAAAGACTTGTGCGCCGCGGCTTGCAATTTTTTGTTGCCATATATATGAAAATATCTGTCAAACCTACATTAATAATACTGTTTCCTAACAATAGTGATGACAATAAGACTGGTCTCTGTGGAGTTTTGTTGTATGACTATGTTTGAGAATGAACATAGATTATCTAGTTCACCATCTAGTTTCACCATCTAAGTTCCACAGTAAGCAAACTAATGCTTGGTATTGTATTATGGATATAATACATATATTACTTTTTATATATATATATATATATATATATATATAAATACAAACATCCATGACTCAGGTACACAAATGTAAATGTTAACACATAAACATTAGTGTGCCCCTAGCGAGATTCGAACCGGCGACCGTTTGGTTAACAGCTAGTGTTACTAGCCACTAGACCAAACGTGTCATCCTGACATTATTCAATAAACAGGTATATATACAAGGTGGGATTGATGTGGATATATAGGGCGAGGTGTCGTACATCCGCGTGAAGGAGGACTACGGCGGCAGCGGAGGCGGAGGCGGGGGCGGGGGCGAGCGCTATAGCGGGGACCGCGACCGCTCGCGCTCCTACTCGCCTCGCCGTCGCGGCTCGCCCACCTACTCGCCCGTGCGACGTTCCTACTCGCGCTCGCGCTCGCGTTCGCACTCGCGCTCCGGCTACTAGCCCGCTACACCAGGTCAGTACACGGAAACTTATTTCCTCTTTTTGTTTAATATGACCCAAATCATTTCAAAGTTCTAGTGAATAGGCATCTTCTGGATGAGCTCGCTACATCTTAGGCCTCATCCTTGCTGCACAGTTGATTGTTGGCCAAGAGCAAATCCATCTTTAATAAAAAAAAATAAAAAAAAAATTGGCCATATTCTAGTCCATTTTTTAAGAATGATCAAAAAGGTAAACAAATATGGCGTTCGTTACCCAGGTTTAACTGATCTGTTTAAGAATTCGTTTGTATAGTTTAAAAAAAAAGAGGTGAATTTTTTGTTATTGAAACAATAAAAAATACAAATTATTTTGAGTAATTTTAAAAGGTAATCTAATAATAAATATGTCACTCTTCTATTGGTTATGAATTATGATAAATTGAAACATTAAAATGTATGTAGAATTGTGAACTTGATAAATTTATGTACGAATCAAAATTTGATGTGATTCAAAATTAATTTAAAAAAAAAAGACGCATCCGTTGCGCCAAAATTCTTTGTTCAGTAATAATTTTCTAACAATTAATCTTAACATTTAAATAATGAGCTCCAACGTGAGATATGTTTTAAATGTTTTTTTTTTTATTTTTATTTTATCGACAATACATTTAGGTCACGCTCCAATTTTATGTTTCCTAACAAAGTTTTTGTTAAAAAAACTGTCGCACGGACCCGTTTTAAAACCCAAAGGCAAAATATTGAACATGTCATTCTGATTTTCAGTGATATTGTAGATTATGTGGTGATATTTTTTTTTTCTCTGAAAACGTGCAATAGTTTTAAATAAAAAAATTGTAAAAAAAAATTCATGTTTAATAAGTGTAAATAAATACGTGTCATATTATGTGATTAAGGTTAAAGCTTAATAATCACATATACAAAAATGTACACCTCTTTGATCGTTCTTAAAAAAATTGACTATAGAGCACTGTCAATTGTTTACATTCACGGGAAAAAAAAATTGGGATATCTAAATGGATAATATTTTTAATTCAAATGTTTCCTTTTAAAATTAAATAATAATAATAATAATAATGTTTATTTAGAATAATAAATTGATAGCATAATTAATATTAAATTGAAATTAGATAATCAAATCTAAAAATGTGATAACTTTTTTTGTTTTTGTGCTGTTGTGCTAACACAGATGAGAGATAATTTTTTTTATAATTATGTAAGTTCCTAAAAGATCCTTTTATAGATGTCTCTTCATTGTGGATATAAATTGTGCTTTTTGAAGGATTCGAAACTTTAAAAGGGATTCACATGGAAGCATGGATCACAATAAATTGTTAGAACAACAGGATTCACACGATAAGGATTATAACAAATTGTTAAAGGAAATTCAGGATTTCTACTTGTGTATCTAATCGAGAGAATTTTTGAGATAAAAGCGAGAGTCCAAAAAGACTTAGAATTATGATATGTGAGACGAGATGCCTCCTGTCAAATTGAAGTAAAACAATGGATCAAATCAAATCATATTCACCTGTCGTTGTAACAAAACCGTTTCAACTCGAAAAGGATCCGTTTTATGTGACTTTGCTATATACTTGCTACAAGTTTTACAAATATTTTTTGTAAAATAATTTTGTAAAGTGAAGTTCATCACAAACTAAGGCTCGAGTTCACCAACAGACGGTTAGTTTTTAAACAGCTGTTTAAAATTTAAACAGCCGTTTAATAATATTTTGTTGATCACCATCGCTAAACTGCGGGTTAAACGCCCTAAACATCAGATTAATCATTAAGTTAATCAGATGTTTAGGGCGTTTAACCCGCATTTTAGCGATGGTGATCAACAAAATATTATTTAAAAACTAACCGTCTGTTGGTGAACTCGAGCCTTTAGTATAGTTTGTAAGAATTGAATTGTGAAGTAAAAGATTTTCGATTTGGACCAGTTTTGTTCAACGGATGGGATAGATAGAGACTTGGTGCGAGTGGTGAGATGTGAGATGTGAGATGTGAACTGAAAGGGATGTGTTTATTGACAGCGTAGCGACGGGCGGCGCGCGCGCAGCGGCTTCGACGGCGATACAGTGCGATATCGCGACAGTATCGCTCACCAATCGCACACAAACCTAATATTAATAAATATGAAAACCGTTTTAGTGTTAAGAGCGGAGGCGAACGCGACCCGATTGCATTCGCATTCACCGAATGCGAGCGGAGAGACGTTCGCCTTATTAAAATCACAATACAATGGGACGAATGATGAAAATGTATTTTCTTTTGTTTCATCCACGTGTGGATTTGGATGGGATGGGATCGTTGGTGTGAGTGGACAGTGGTGTAGGACTCCCAGTGGAGGGGAGGACCCCCAGTGGAGGGGAGGACCCCCAGTGGAGGGGAGGACGTTCGGATCGGATCGGGAGTGTCTCGGCGTTTACTTCATCTCCTAACTAACGGATTGTCTTTGAAATATTTGGATCGCTCGGACACAACCTCCGCTGGACGGATCTTTTGGGTATGATTTTGACACTTTTTGCCAAATTAAAATAATCCCATGTTTTTTATTATTATTAATTTTTTTTCTTTTCTTTTCTTTTTGATCCCCTCGCTCACACAACTCTCTGCTTCTCGATGTTTATACGCCATTTTGTAGGATTCAATCTCTAGTATTCGGATCGCCCCAACGCGACACGACCGGTGGCCACCGCCACCACGGTTCCCAATTATCAGATACGTGACATTTGTAAAGAAATAAAGGTGCATTTACACTAGTTCAACGATTTGTCGAAGCAACGGATTGTCGTACGCAACAGCTTTCATCGGTGTTGTGCGGTCAACAATGATCGACATTCTGTTGCAGCAACAGTTTCATGTCACCGAACAAGTTGTTGCTGGTGCAGCTTTACTTAATTTTTGAAGAAAGGAGACACAAAAACGATGGTGGCAATATTTAAAAGTGGTCTTTTTTTTTTTTGTTCTCTGGTATTCTCTTTGGAATGCTGTTCTCATATATTTTTTTTATTTTCTTCTTCACCATCTTCTGAACCTTCTGAACCTTCTGAACACTCATACCGATTGATTGGCTAGTTTTATGTAGGCATCTGTTTTCACTTAGGGTTTTATATATTCCAAAGCACTTTTTCATAATTTCTATAATCTTCAATAAACTGAACAATATTATGTAAAACATTTTCATTGCTCCATTGAATTTGCATTTCTTTTTTTTTTTTCAAAAAACAAGCAAAAAAATACGCGACTTGTATTAGTAATATATTTTGAATGAATGCATTTAATAAGCTGTCGGTTCTAAAAGCAACATTCAACATTTAACAAGTCGTATTTTGTAGAACAGTGTCGACGCTCTGTTGCATCAGTTCATAAACGGCAACATTTCTTTATTTATCACAAAAATTGCCAGTTGTTGAACAGATATAAATGCACCTTAACGCCTTAAGAGCCTTAACTGCCCTTAAGAGGGTGTAACAGTTTTTAACGTTCGCGCGTAATCAAGGAAATATTGAAAAATTTCAATTTAAAAAAATTCAAAAATAATAGTTTTGTGTGTATGCAAAATCATGTTTTTAGCGACTCGGTGTTTTCCTAAATTTCACAATCAAAAGTATCAAATTCACCTTAGAAAAATTGTTACTGTTCTATACTTTTACATGTTTCAATCGATTTTTATAAGTAAAAAAAATCCAAGCGTTTAGAACTAAACAAAAAATGTTTTATTTTATGCTATTTCTACAAATTTAATCCGTTTTTTTTTTTTTTTTTTGAAAATCAATATGTGAATGAAAATAAAAAATAAAATACGCGCAGCGTAAAAACTGTTAAGCGCTCTCTTAATTAGAGATAATTGTGAGCCGTGGCAGTGTCCACTGACTCACTCGCCAGTGGCCCAACAGTGGCCCAAGCAGTGGCCCAACAGTGGCCCAACAGTTGCCCAGTACTGGATGAAAGGAATGCCTAGTGTGTTTAAATGTATCAATCAATATTATTATTATTATTATGTCTTGTTGTAATATAATTATTATTTTGACGACGCATCGGCAGTCGTACTTTTGTAGTGTTTGTGTGATGGAACAATGTTAATTTAGGTAGGTACTGGATCAGCATTCCAAAACACCGACAAATTTGAGGATTAATAAAAAAAAAATTTCTCAATAGAACTTGTTGGCATGTTGGTTTCATTTATCACGCCCTACAAACATTTTGAGTTATAGTAAACGAATGCCCCTCCCCAAAAAAAGGAGGGGTGGGTGTTATCAAAAAGGATTTATTCGATTGAGGGCCTCTTTCACGATGTGTCAAGTAGGCTAACCGCCATTTAAAGTAGATATGTGACGGATATCCGGTAACTATCCGGCCGGATACCGGATAGTAAAATTGAAAAAAATTCTCATTATTTTTGTACACAATTACGAAAAATGTATGTTGTGTAAATAGCGATTTTTACAAATTATTTCGTGCAACACATGTCACAGAGAATAAGTTTTTAGCGAATGTCGTAACAATTTGAGGAATTGACGTGGTTTCGAAGTAAGGAGTCGCTAAATGGCGTTAGAGAATTGGGGCCCTGATCGCGTCATGTAACGCGATAAAGGGCCCAATATCCGGTTTCCGGCCAAACCACTATCCAACCACATCTCTAATTTAAAGTCACCGGTAAACGGGAATGATGGGAGATGATATTACTTACCTTTGTTTGTACGGTAAAAGTCACAAACATTAAAAAGAAAATAATTTAAAAAATTCGCCTATCGAATCGAGGATGCAGTGAACCGAGTGCATAATTTAATAAAACATAAAATTATTTGTAATAAAAGTTACTAATCAACACTTTACTTGTACTTGTGATGAAAGAGGCCCTAAGTGTTGTCATTAACCCTATAATAGGTTTTTTTTAAGAGAAAGCAACGCAACGATTTAAAAATAAACAAATTAGAGTAGAGGTATTAAAATTTGTCGTATATATCCGGCTCTGGCGAAATGGACACGAAAATAATTGTCGGATAAATACGACTCTATGGTAGAGGTTAAAGGGTTAATAGACTATGAGAAAATACGCTAAAAGCCAGACAAACAAAAAAAGAAACATCTGATTGTGTAGAAGAAATTTGACACTGTTTTTTTTATTTTAATAAATTCAACTTAGGGAAAGATTTAAACTGATCAGTTATTGCTCAGAATTGTTGAACAATATTTATTGTTTTAAATTTTTCTTAAAATTATATAGTTTATATTATAATATTTTTAACTATACTATGAACTTGTGAGAGCGACATTAATTATGCAAAATTTTAATAAAACAATCATTTAAAAGTGTTTACGTTTAATACAACAAAAACAGTCATAACAATCAATTAATCAAATCACTTCTTTTTTTTGTTATTGATTTTGAATTATGGCGCCATTGAGAGCCAAAGTGGAGTCGTATCTAGACCGCAGGAAGTGACACTAGATTTTAAATCCTGAATGAATGGCACAAACTCCGAAGGTCAAGTTCTCGTACGTGACCTGTCTGAAGCCTACGTCCTCGATCATCCACTTGAACTTCTCCTGCAAATCATCGCGGAGACACATATCACGTGTCAGCATATTGAGCATAACGGGAGACCGGCTGCCTTACTATCTAACCAACAGCAGACGAATTGCGACCAAATTGCGACCAGGCGAAAACTTTCTATAATTAGTTGAACTAATTGGATAAGAATTCCACATTCCAATTGTTTCAACTTTTTAATTTATTTTAAATGTTGAACACTAAATTGATCATATATTAGTGTTCACAACTTTCTTATTATTTTAGGCTCGAGTTCACCAACAGACGGTTATTTTTAAACAGCTGTTTAAAATTTAAACAGCCGTTTAATAATATTTTGTTGTTCACAATCGCTAAAATGCGGGTTAAACGCCCTAAACATCTGATTAACTTAATGATTAATCTGATGTTTAGGGCGTTTAACCCGCAGTTTAGCGATTGCGATCAACAAAATGTTATTAAACGGCTGTTTAAATTTTAAACAGCTGCTTAAAAACTAACCGTCTGTTGGTGAACTCGAACCCTTAATCGTGTTTTTGGTATCCACATAACTTGGTTTTGCGTTAACGCCTCTATACCACGGACAACAATAACAAATAATTAATGTGCATCATTTTTGTATGGCATGACAGCAGACGCGATCGCAACTCGGGCCCTAGCCAAGAACCAAACCAATGCAAACGTTACGTTGCGTTCTTGCGAAACGAAAGAAATAAAGCCCGGTGATTGGTTGTTGTAACGCCCACATAAAATTTTGACCAATCACAAAGCTTTCTCTCAGCGTAGCGTAGCCTGAGAGTAGAGTTTACGACTGTTCGTTTGCTCTTGGCTAGGGCCCCTCGTCTGCTGTCGTAACGTTAGACGATAGGGGAGCCGGTGGCAAAGTGCACTCGGGGGGTGGGGGTTGTGGTGGGGGTGGGGGTGGGGGTTGGTCACCTGATCAGGAAACTGACGGATGCTCTCGACTAGATACTGATATGGCTTCCACTGGCCTGCGATGAGTTGTCCCAGCACCGGGATCACTTGGAACGAATACTGATCGTAAATCCTATAAAAAACGTTCGACACTTTTGTTCTTCATCTTCGCTTAACCACACGAGTAAGTTAAACATAAATTAACACATGTAGTCATGTGTGTTGTTTTTTTTTTGAAGGTACTCAAAACATTGTTAAAACTGTTTATCTATGAAAAGTTTGTTTGTTGCGTTAATAAAGTGAAGCACTGGTTTAGAATTGCAAAAATTATTTTTGTGTTGGATAGTCCATTTATAGAGGAAGGCTTCTCATCGTATAATATATTTTCTTTTTCAAAGCGGACGAAAACGCGGGCACCAGCTTGTTTTTGCTTCCAGATTACAATTTTGAATTTGAAAATGTCTAATAAGATTTTTTTTTTTTAAATTTCATTAAAAAAAATTAAACTATAAAATTTACACTAAAATAAATTGATTCATCTATTATATCAATATCAATAGGACAATGATATACATATAAATAATTATAATAGCTTGAAGCTAGAAAACATGATATTGATAATAAATAAATAAATAGATAAGGTGTTATACCATTGCATGGGGTCGTTGGTTAAATGGCTGAACTCCAAACATAAAAATCTGCCTCCGGGTGCCAACACGCGGTACGCCTCTTCCAACACCTGCAAATTTTAAACGATCGGGCGTTTCTTTCGTTGAGACGACACGACGCCGGCACGGCACCGACACGACGCCGACACGGCAGCTTTATTTATACAGTAGGACGTGGACAAGCAAGAGCGATGGCAGCCCATTAACCGATTGTATTTGCTATATTTAGGCTCGAGTTCACCAACAGACGGTTAGTTTGTCATTAACTTCTGATTGACTTATCATTAAGTTAATCAGGTGTTTAGGGCGTTTAACCCGCCTTTTAGCGATTTTGAACAAAATATTATTAAACGGCTGTTTAAATTTTAAACAGCTGTTTAAAAATAACCGTCTGTTGGTGAACTCGAGCCTTATTGTATTTAAGACGCAAAAAAAGAAGTGTCACGAAACGGTTTTAAAAAAAAACTTAAAAAAATAAAAGCAAGATATTTAGATGGCGTGTATTATATAATTTATTTGAAAAACTAATCGATGACCCGGATAAGTTTTTTTTTTAATTATTTCCGCACGCGTTCGCCTTTAATTTTGAATTGTGTGCGAGCCGCGGGGAGGGGAAGTGGGAGGGGCAACGAGATCACGCCACTTCGCACGCATGCACACAAAGAGTCTTCCATCTGTACACAACACATGCATAACTATGCCGGGACGACATGAGTGGGAGGCTTGCTCGTCGCCGGCATGGCGTCGCCGACAACGGCATGGCGGCGCCGACAACGGCATGGCGTCGCCGACAACGGCATGCCGGTGTCGTGCCGTGCCAGTGAGACCGCGTGCCATACAACTTCATAGAAATTTGCAAACACTCGAGCCGTGTCGGTGCCGTGTCGTCTCAATGAAGAAACGCCCATCGTCCTATTTTGTAACATGTAAAGGTGGATACTGCTCTGTCCAGTTTATGACCGCTAAAAAAGCAGTGCCTCAGGTGAGACAAACCTTTTCATAAAAGAAACATAGGTATTCAACTTATTTAAGGGCCTCTTTCACCTTCTCTGAGTTAAAGAGTCAAGTAAAGTATGTAGGCTAAACGCCATTTAAAAAGTCACCGGGAATGATATACGCACAAATATTATAAATGCGAAAGTATGTATGGATGTTTGTAACTCTTTCACGCAAAATCTACTGAACCGATCACCGTGAAATTTTGCATACACGTTGTCTGAGACACCGGAAAGGACATAGGGTACCTTTTATCCAGAAAAAAAGGACTACCTATTCCCGAGGGATCAATAAAAATATAAAAAAACTAACGCCTGGCCAAAGTGTTATAGCAACACGAGGTCTAGTGTTATATTGCGTTTTTTTTTTAATTTTCAACGCGAAGTCGCGAGCACCAGCTAGTAATTATATAAACATATATATATATGCACATTATATACAAATACATACTTATAATCACATATGTGTGTGTGTGTGTGTGTGTGTGTGTGTGTGCGTGCGTGCGTGTATGTGTGTGTGTGTGTTACTGCTCAGTGAATGAATGAAGCAGAATTAGTCTATGATACGTGAACAACTACATATTTGATTTTATGCTTTAAATTTAAAACTGAAAAAGCAGCTTAAAAAGGACAAATAAATTATGTCTAGAACAGGATGTCTATAATTTTTTTTTAATAGCTATTAATACAAATATCATAGTGTGTAATTTAATATTACCTTATCAATGTGTGTACAATTTCTAATTCCAAAGGCAATTGTGTAAGCCGTGTAACTCTCATCGGGGACGGGAAGCTTCTCCGCATCACCGCAGACCCAATTTATTTCAACTCCCGTTGACTCAGTCGAGTGACCTTGCCTAAAAGTTTTTTTTTTCTATTGTATACATATCTTTTCATTTCTCATTCCTTTCTTTTCCTCATCTCATCTTTTCCTTTCGTTTTTTATGTTCCTCGGTCGCGTACGAAGCGTTACAGTTCCACCTTCCTCAAAATTTAAACCTCGGTCTTCAAATTTTGGGTAAAAATCAAGTGAGATCGCAGCCAAACGCTGCTTTGACTCAATAAAAAAAAGTGTATGGTCGACTGCCTGTCACACTTTATTATTTAAAAAAAAAACCTATAGTCTCACTATTTTAAAACATATAAAATAGACCAAATATACCTTTGAGCGCGTAGTTTTCCTACATCAAGCATCGCCTGATTAATATCCGACACTGTGACACTGCTGGTCTTAACCTCTGTTTGTTTACTAAGGTTCTTTAAATAATTTATATACCTGAATGATATATCACCTGAAATATATTATTCACTGATAATATATGTATAAAAAAACACAGCTGTGTAAGGGGTTGTCAGTCCCTTACTTACATAGTAAATTGAGTGATCCCGAGTATCAAGGTTTGACTTGATACTTGTCTAATGCTCGAGTTCACCAACAGACGGTTATTTTTAAACAGCCGTTTAATAATATTTTTTTGATCACCATCGCTAAACTGCGGGTTAAACGGCCTAAACATCAGATTAATCATTAATATAATGTACGATAGATTGTACAAGCTGTTTTACCTAACTGTGGAGGGATTGATTTTTGACTGTAGATAAACAAGTACCCTACACCCTAATTTATCTCTCCCTATGCCTCATAGGTAGGTAAAATATTAAAATATATATTTAATATATTTTGCCTATTAATTTTCATCCAATAACAAATAACCTTTGTAAATTTAAAATATGTTAAGTTAAATATAGTTTAATATGCAGTTATTAAAACCAAGATCATACTTTATCGGTGCATTTTTATGATGAGAAATTGGCTTAATGGTAAATTCTAGGCATCACTTTATAAATAATAATGTTCAATGGTCTATAGTCTATAGCATCTCTTTGGTTAATGCTACCAATGCCAAAAAGACAACCAAATTTATAACTTCTAAGCAGCATACCTGCCACTATTGACATTTGGAAACAACTGGGAGTTGAAGCTAGTTCCATCTATAATAATATTATAAAAACATATGTGTATGTTTGTTTGTAATAAATACTACTGCACCGATTATGACAACATTAACATTGGCTACGTGTTATAAAGTTACACGTCCGAAGTTGTGTGCAACAGCTAGTATTAAATAAAGAGGATTTGTATTTTTGTTTGTAATGAATAAACTCAAAAACTAATGGACCAATTTTAAAAATTCTTTCAAAAATAGAAAGCTACATTATCAGCGAGTAAGATAGGCTATATTTTATAAAGTTACATGGACAAAGTCGCGTGTAACGGCTAGTATTAAACATTACCTGTTCCACCAGCTACATCGAGCAGTTTAGTTCCGTGTGTTGGCGCTAATCTGTTAATAAATATGTCTTTCCACACTCTGTGAATACCAAACGACATGGCGTCATTCATCACATCATACTTCTCTGCCACTGTCTCAAACACGTCATGAACTGAAAAAGAAATTAAATACATTGTGTGAAGAACTATCGATTTAATAAGATGTTTTATATGTGAGCAGCATTTAAAACAAAATCTAGCCGACGAGGTAAGTATTACACCAGAAAAGGTCTGGTTTGCAATCAATCTAACCTAATGTACACACAGAATATTAAAGAACAAACAGTTTTCCATATATTATCTAATTATAAAGCAAAAACTAACCCCTTTTCCATTTTTCTTTTTCATCTACAGTTTCAAAACCGAAGTGGGTTTTATTAGAATTTTCATTGCGATCTGTAGAGGCGGTTTGTGCACTGCAAGAGCGTAAATTAACAAAAGGGCTAATAACATTTCTCTTATTAATCGCTCTTGAAATTGTTCTAAAAGCCATTTTTCCTTTCATTGCAATTCACATCCATTCCAAACACAACGCAATTATTCTGCCGATAAATTCCTGTATTTATTTTGTATATATAGCAATATAGATATAGTTAGGTAATCGGTAATCCACAATTTCAAAATACATGTCACGGTCACACTGTCACAGACCAATTTAACTGTGGGTGATTGCCATAGACTCGTAGATAAAATATGTCATCGCGCACATTATGCAGAGATAAAATAAAGGGTTCTCATGTAAATAGAAGCTAAAAAAGAAAGATTAGTTACTCAATATTAGTGATGTGCCGGATATCCATGTCCGAGGGAGAAAAAGATCCGTATCCGTTACTGTTTGGCGGATCTTTTCCGTTATATAATTTATAGCTGAAATTCTACATATAGGTGATTTGGTAGCAATGAAAAAATATTAAAATCCATGTTAGCGTCAAATGGCGGGTGTCAACTATCGTTTCAAGGTCACGCGCACCGACACTGATTAGTAAGAAAATTAAGATCGTATCCGCGGATCTACATTTTTAACGATCCGGTACATCACTACTAAATATCCACGCATGGATTATATATACATATACTAAGTCCAATCAACTTAGTACCTAGGTATTATTCAGTCGTTCAAAGGACAGTTACGCATACACGTGATACATGCATGATACGTAAAAATACGGACAGGTTTTGTGGAAAAAACGTTTGCCTTCCTGTGATAATCACATGGGTACATAGAACAAAACAATAGTTGATCATTTACATATATCTTTTTTTTTTTTTAACAAAAATCTCCATGCGCAGATTCCTTGATTGTAGTCTTGGGTCGGGGCATCCCCTGGAGCAGATGAAGCAATCAGATGAAATCTGATACTACTACACGATATGCGCCTTTGTTTTTATACTAATATTGTAGAAGACAGATTTGATTGTTTGTTTGTTTCCATTGAATAGGCTCCGGAACTACTGGACCTATTTGAAAAACACACAATTGTTCTGTGTGCTTTGGTTTCGGAACTACGCATAGGTACGCATATGTAAGTACTGATTCAAAATTGTAGGGAAAAACTAAACATAAACAAGAAGTTTGTCAGTATATAGAAGGGAAAGTTCTGTCTTTTCTCTTACTTTAACCTTCCTACCGGTTATAACAAGGTCTGTTCACATTTCAGGCTAGCACCAATAGTGTTGGCTGTTTGTTCGGTTCAGTCGCGCTTGGATTTCATTTTCGGTGAGTAACTGAACAATAAAGTAACTACTTATTAACTATTTCTCTTTCTTTCTTTCTTTCTTTTAGTTAGGACCGTCGATGGTTAGGACACAATACTTTATCCATTTATTTTGCAAGTGATACAGATATAGACAGTCACTATTAGTAGTAGAAATTTTAGTGAAATCATTAGACGCTAGTTTTTTTTTTATAATAAATAATAAATCTCGCTACATTCTACCCTTTGAGGGTGTGCAAATATTTTGACTTAAAATTTATTAAAATAATTGAAGTACAATTAACATACAAGTGTTTGAACTAAGATTTTTGAGTCTAAATTTTTAATGAAATAGGTACATTTTTAATACAGTAATTTATACCAACAACTTATTTTATTTAAAATCAATATCTAGTTTTATGTTATGTTCAATTGTACAGAATCAGTGTGCAAATTTAATAATAATAATAATAATAATAACAATTCACAAAATCAAAAAAATATATATAAAGACCAAAAATTTAAATGTATACAATAATCTTTATCCATACATAACAATTATTTATTTACTTAGGTCCGTGAAGTCTATCCATAAAACTGACATTGATATTTATCAAGGAATTCTTTAACAGAATAAAAACATTCCTCCATCAACCAGTCCGTCAAAGCCCTACAGAATTTATTAGAAGGCAAACCAGTTATATACCTACTTAGGTAATGAATTATAAATAAGAGGAATCATGTAAACACAATTTTTCCTAAACAATACTAATTTGGGTTTAGGCATTTCTAGACAAATCCGTACACATTCTCTTGTCAATAATTTAATCTTTTAATTCCAACAATGTTTTCATTATAAGTTATCAATATAAAAGAACAAATCGCCAAGACTAAACACACCAATAGCATTGATATAGTCTTTGAACAATTGCAGGTATTCCCTCCTCCCTAAAGTGAGATAACCTTACAACGTAAGGGGGGCGAAACTGCACACTCTGAGAGACCAGTATATTATTCAGTTTATTTTCAAATTGGGCATTGCCGGAATCGAACTCGGGACCCTTGAGTCAGAGCGATACCTAAAGCAAACACCTTAACCAATGTGTTAGTCTATTTTTATCTGTTTAAACTTTTTAGATAATGTTTAATACCTACTTACCTAAGTATATGTTTCAAAATTGAATCTCAAAAAGTAACTTTAAAAAATTAATATTTGTATCTTCAAAGATATATTATCTTTTAAAATTCTCAAGACAATTTACTAATGACTAATATTTATATATCTATACATAGATCTTGAATTTTTTAGACTTTAAAATGTCATTTATAATTGCTATCAAAATAAATCAAAATCTATCAAAATGTACTAATAGTTAGATAATCACTGCTCCTAATACAAAAATTCAATTAAAATAAAATATTCATCCAAAATTGTATGCTAAAAATACCTAAAAAAAAAACTATAGTTATCCAGAAAAACAACTTGTTACTATCAAGTTATGACATTTAATTACTATTTGGATAAGCTTTTTAATAGCATAATACGATACTAACTATTTTAGGGAATTTCCCCTATTCCTAGTTCATCTCATTGAGATTATAGATTATGTTTATTGCGTCATAAAAAGTACATAAGTAATATATAAATTCGACGAATTCTTAGTGCTCTGTCATTTGTGTTCTGATCTCAGCAGATGCGTAACTACTGGCTAGTACATATTAAAATTGTTGTGAATTTGTAATTTATACCTACTTATTATAATATAGTCTTTGTTTACGAGTAGAAACATGTGCGAATGGAGTTTGTTCGTCATTGCCTTGGCCTCTTTCGTCCCCGTTTTCAAGATCAATGCTGTAAGTTACTTACCCATTTATCTCGTGTTGTAATGTATTTATTTATTTTCCAAAAGGTACACCAATAGGTATAGGTAACATAGGCAATTTTAAAGCATACACATATAAACTAGAAATTGAGACGATCGATGTATAGAAATGGCATAAAGGTGAAATGTATTGTAACTAGATGTCGCTTTATAAAATGAATGCCAGTGAACAAAGTTGTCTGCGAAATTAACTGTTAGCCATCTTTTAAATAAATAAATTAGCTTGGCTTGTCTGGATTTAATGAATCATGAAGGTTTTTTATTAAAAACCTGTGCTGTGCAAAGTGAAGTCTGGAAGTTAAACAATCGATAACACACGTATGGCAACTAAACTAAACTAAACTAAACAATAAATAACTGTAATCTAAGGTTGTAATGACGTGTTTTTTTTTTCTATACCTACCCTCCACAAAAAATGGCTGTGTTCTGTGTTTTTATTGTTAAAAAATACTTCCAGTTAAAACTAATGCGCAATTCATGTACTTATATATCTTTTCCGTGGAGTTAAAAATATTTTGATTAAGTAAATATTTAGAATGGATTTTCTTTAGATTTAATATTCTTTACTAAGTACCTATATGTAGATACTTAATTATAATGTTTTTGCTCATACATAACTATAGGTTTTGTAAGATGTATACTAACAGTTTGGGTCCAAAAACCCGATTAACTTTATTATTATTATAACTATCCCACTCATTCTGTTTTTCTTTATTAGATATAATTTTATAATAAGATGATTTTATAAATCGTTCAGCCGTCAAATTTTTCATAAAAATTTGATTATTTCGTTATTGATTATTGATTATTTAGTTAACTTTTTACCTCAAGAACGCCTTTATCTAGAATTCAAACATTTCTACACCCAATTTCATCTAATCTAAACTATTATTGTGTAGATAGGTACCTACATATAATAAATAAGTATGTATAGATCACTACACCATTTAACTTAGAATATTTTTGGAAAATGCCGCGTGAGTTTATTTTTAATAATTAATTATATATGGGATTTTATTTGCTTAGTATTATTAAGCAAATAAAATTACTAAATGATACCATAGAAAAAAATCAAACATGAAATATCAAACGATTGGTCACACCATGTCCATGGTTATTAGTTGCATAGAGTAACTGATTGGTTGGGGAATTATGATGCCAGGACGTTAGTGTTAAATACGATAGGACGTTTATTTTTGTGTTTCGAACGATAGGACGTTTGTGTTAAATACGATAGGACGTTTATTTTTGTGTTTTGAACGATAGGACGTTAGTGTTAAATACGATTGGACGTTTATTTTTGTGTTTTGAACGATAGGACGTTAGTGTTAAATACGATAGGACGTTTATTTTTGTGTTTTGAACGATAGGACGTTAGTGTTAAATACGATAGGACGTTTATTTTTGTGTTTTGAACGATAGGACGTTAGTGTTAAATACGATAGGACGTTTAATTTTGTGTTTTGAACGATAGAACGTTTATTATTTTACATAATGTCTGTTAACAAGTTTAACAACTGCAGAAAATGTGCCAAGTGTGGCAAAACACGTGCTGAAGAGATGTCTGTGTCTTATCACAGGTTTCCTAATCCAGGGAAGAAAAATATAGCCAAGTAAGTAACATAGTTTTCAATAACTGGATCCACCTTTAGGCTAATTTAAGCTCATATAGGTCTCTCTGAGTGTTCTGTTGTTTGTTGAGCGCTTAGGTACTGTATTTCTTTCGATATCTAAACAATCAAACCTACATATACTTATTTATGTTAAGGTCGCCAGAAAGCTGACGGTCCACTTGATGGTAACTACCATCGCCTATAACACAAACAACTCCACAGGTGCTGCACGTGTGCTGTCAACAACAGTAGGATTAAGAATAAGAAATTACCAAGAGATAGGGAAATGGGCTCTGACATCCCTTACTCGCACACTGAAACACAACAGCACACACACTGTTATTTCATGGTGGTCCTTTGTAAGTCGACGGTCACTGCCGCCAGACGGGCTGCCCAAAAAAGTATTTAATTATCACTTGTTGATCTTTTGAAATTTGTTTGTTGGCTACTCAAGTATAAAAACAAATGAAATATCAAAATTTATAAAGAATAATAAAGCTTCAAAAAAAATTTCAGGGCTTGTGCTTGGGCCATATATTGTTGGCCACATAAGGATTGGACTTCTGTGGAATCTTTACAGACACTTTACGCTTCAAACAAAGTTTTGTGTGGAAGACATTTTACTTCGTCTCAGTTTTATGATGATCAAAGACAGGAACTGAGCATTTTTGCTGTTCCAGATTCAATTGAACTGGACAAATCACAAGATGATGAAAATCTGTTAAATCATGTAAATCTATTTACTTTTCACTTATGTTGATATAATTTGTAAACTTTGGCACACATTAAAAGTATAAGTACTATTCACTTGCTAACTATGGAACATCGGGAACTAATAATGATACCCAAACTGAAACTTGGCTTGTATGTAAGTTTTGAATGTGGATAAAGTCATTGGCAAAGGGTTAATATAATGCGGTTTTCCCTTTTAGTTCAAATTGTATTTACAGAATATGTCAAAACAGTCAAATATAGCAGGGCAGTTGATTTCAACTCAAAATTCGAAAGACCCATTCCAAGAAAATAGAAAATATGCAAGGTGAACCTTTAAAATGTGTTCCAACTCTGCAAACTTCTACAGAAGTTCATAGTACTCCACAAACCTGAGTGCGAGGAGCCTTCACATATTACTCTTCAATGAGATGAGGAAGTTTATTTCTTTTATGAAACACTTGCGGTGTAAGACGACTCTTTCTACGCAATAAAACTGGATTCACACCATTTTATAGCACCTTTTGTATATGCACTAAACAGATATTTTATAATAATAACAGGAAGTTTAAAGGAAAGGCTATGGAAAGGGAAATGATGATTTTAAGAAATAAATAATAGAAAATACCAATGTTTGTTTCATTCGCACCATGATAATAAGGCTCGAGTACACCAACAGACGCTTCAGTTGTTTAAAATTTAAACAGCCGTTTAATAATATCTTGTTGTTCAAAATCGCTAAAATGCGGGTTAAACGCCCTAAACATCTGATTAACTTAATGATTAATCTGATGTTTAGGGCGTTTAACCCGCATTTTACTGATTTTGAACAACAAAATATTATTAAACGGCTGTTTAAATTTTAAACAGCTGTTTAAAAATAACCGTCTGTTGGTGAGCTCGAGCCTAAGTTCACTAATTTGCAGTTTAATTTGATACCTCGAAGTGGCTTCATAATTGTAAGGAGTTTATCTTAAAATTAAATTCCTTACAATTATGAAGCCACTTCGAGGTATCAAATTAAAATACAGAGTACAATAACCTGTCAATTTAAATTTTCCCGCTAAACTTTGTTTATATTGCTATTCAGTTGTGGCGCTAGTCTCTATAAGTGAAAAAACTATGATCAACATTTTTTACTACGGAGTTACCATTCTTCTCTCGCTTAGAGAGTACTATATTCCTTGTGACCGGTGACTTTAAATGGCGTTTAAGCCTACTTTACAGCCTACTTGACACTTTACTCAAGAGATGGTGAAAGAGGCACTTATTAAAATAATAATAATACTTATTTAAATGAAACGTCTGTATTTCCGAGCTCATATAACCCAAATGTTTTCAAAGTTCTCATGAATAGGCATCTTCTGGGTTGAGAATGAGGTTCGCTACATCTTAGGCCTCATCTTTACGTTGTTGATCAAGAGCAAACCCATCTTTTATATAAAAAAAAAATACATATTAAAATAGTGACAAATATTATTTTTAATAAAAAAAATACAATTTAATTTTAACGTAGAATTTACAGTTATTCGTAATTACACCAAATTTTCAATTGGTCATGTTGGAGCAATAAGAACATTATTTTATTTATTTATTTTTTTATTGTTATATGGTATTTACCATATACCTACCTACCTGCAAATATTATATAATTATTATTCGCATTGATTTAGTCTAATTCATTTCTACTTGGGCGCTAACGGAATCATAAATACGATGCCGTTATCAGTTCAAAGATAAGAAGATTGTTTATCAAGTATACACATTATCATGTAACACTCATTTACACAAATTTCAATGAAATTATTTGTACCTATTCAAGTAATACATTTTACTTTTGTGAATTGGAACTAGATCAAAGGTAGGCCTTTTAATACCTGAAATCATATACTTAACTAACATAAGTAAGAGAGCCTAAGGGCCTCTTTCACCAACTACATGTGAAGTGTTGATTAGTTACTTTTAGAAATAATTTTATGTTTTATTAAATTATGCACTCGGTTTACTGCGTCCTTCGATAGGCGATTTTTTTTTTAATTATTTTCTTTTTAATGTTTGTGACTTTTACCGTACAAACAAATGTATATCATCTCCTTAATTCCCGGTTACCGGTGACTTTAAATGGTGGTTAGCCTACTTGATACATGGTGACAGAGGTCCTAACTGGAATGACTTTTATCCCGCGATTGACGGCGGAAGGATAAAAGTTCAAATGAGCACTAGCAGAAACCGATAAAAAAAAGGATATTATAATAAATCTATACTAATATGTATTATTAAAAAAAATGGTATTTTTGTTTGTATTTTACTTAATGAATAATCTCAAAAACTAGTGGAGCTATTTTAAAAATACTTTCACCTAGGTATAGAGCATTTTATCAGCTAGTAATATAGGCTATATTTTATAAAGTTATCGCGTGCAACAACTACTTAATCTTTTATGTCTCAATATTAAACAAACTATGTACAAAAAGCTTATTCTAGGCAATAAAATGCTATAATTAAAATTATAAACTAGCCCCTACTTTCTATTGAGCCCAAACACTATATTTATTGTAAGTTGCTAAGGAGTTGGGTCTGCAGATTACTTGATGTGATGCTGCACCATCACATCAGTGAACCTGTGTAACTTCGTCATTTAACTTCTTTTTTTTTCATTAATGAAAACTGCATGAAAATGCCTCCGGTAGTTGTTGAGATTATCGCGAACATACGTACAGAGAGACGCGGCGGTTGACTTTGTTTTATAACATCATTCTGAATTATTTTTCCCTATATTAGTCAAGAAATAAACGTACAAACTGCCTTAGTTTATTTAATTCAAGTGACATTTTCCAGCACACCATCCACACACTCGGCAAGATGGCAAAGAAGACGGTCACAAACGACAGGTATGTCGGTGTGCTCGAGGCGATGACCATCCCTGTTGACCTGCACGAGCGTGATGGTTACCGTTACGCGAGCGTGGGCTCCGCTGTACCGGTCCACTGTTGCACCCCTGACCAGGTGGCATCGAAGGCCAACTCCACACACCACTATGCAGACCTTTTCACCGATGAACTCTTCGCACCTCTATCCGAACTCGCTTATGTCAGGGTCGATGACAACACTGCGGAGAAGGTCTTCATCAATCGCAGCAAACGGATGCTTCTTATATCCAGCGATGGAGTTTTGGCTCAGTGGAGAGCCGCTCCCACTTTTGAGTCCAACAACAATTACTTAGCTGGCACTCCACTTGTGGACGAGCGTGGACGTGTCGTATCCTTGGTGACTGCCCGTCGTGGCAACCACTATGCCGTCTCCAGTTACGATGGAAGCGGTGGCTACTTCGAAACACCAAAACCCTGGAGACTCCTAGAGACCGGTGAGGGTCGAGTGGTATACGGAGACCGCACATTCGCGTCGCGAGAAGACTTGAGGCAATACATTGCTGGTCTACCACCAGTCGAGGTGGGAGTTGGCTGCGAGCCGATACCTGTACTGCACAGCGGACCCTCACCTCGTCTGGCCTTAGTAGCCCACAACGGTCGACAACTGTCCTACCATTTCCTGGGCCCTTCTGTCATCACCACCGACGTCCAATACCTCTAGCCCTCTTTCCCAATTTGTGGTACGCGAATTTTCAAAGGGTACACGATATTAATTCAATTTAACCAATAAAAAACAATAACCCAAAAACATTTGTGTCAATATTATATTTAGGCTCGAGTTCATCAACAGACGGTTATTTTTAAACAGCTGTTTAAAATTTAAACAGCCGTTTAATAATATTTTGTTGTTCAAAATCGCTAAAAGGCGGGTTAAACGCCCTAAACATCTGATAAACTTAATGATTAATCTGATGTTTAGGGCGTTTAACTCGCAGTTTAGCGATGGTGATCAACAAAATATTATTAAACGGCTGTTTAAATTTTAAACAGCTGTTTTTAAAAATAACCGTCTGTTGGTGAACTCGAGCCTTAATCGATCAGTGTACACTATGCACCAGAAAGTTGAAGGTCATTGACTGACCGTCATTGGGACTGTATTTCGATGGTAACAAATTGGAAAAAAAATTATTCATTTTTTTTAGTTGTACGCACGAAAAAATATAACTGGAAGTGGTACGCACGAGAAAGTATCTTCCCTTTTAAAAATAACCAACTATAATTAAAATATTGTTATAAACCAATCCCCGACTTTCTATTGAGCCCAAAGACTGCAGTAAGTTGCCGAGGAGTTGGGTATCCCGCAGACTACTTGATGCTGCAGCATCAGGTCAAGGTTACCATGACTTGTCGTAGAAATACCACCAAAGTAACATAATATACTAAATGAGGATCAGTTTATTTTCGTTTTAATGGTTAAAAACTTAGTTAAGAAAGACTTTGTACATGTTTCATAGTTATTTAACATTGAAAGTTTAATAAAAAAGTTTAAAACTTAAAAAAAAAATTTTTTTTTTTAATTTTTTTATGTTATCCCTGTTGATAAAATTTAAAGTATTCACAGGAAATTAATAACACTAATATGATTTTTTTTATTATTTAAAAAAAAAAACTCATTCAGAATACTTTTAGAAATAAGATGAAATATAACTTATAAGGATTGTAAATAAAGGCTATTATTATTATTATTATTAATGAAATTTAGAAACACTTATTTAAAAAATTCTTCAGTGTAAGTTTAAAAATTTTTTTTTATAAATTATTAAAGACAATCTCAAAAAATAACTACATCAAAATCTGCCCATCCATTCGGTGGCTACGATTCCACTATCTAACTTATAACACCCCTTTTTTTTTTTGCGTCAAGGTTAAAACAAAAACACCACAATAAAATTTGTAAAAATGTTATATTTTATTGAATCACAGCCCTCAATGGTGTAGGTATAGCTCTAAGGTGACCCTTAAAGCTAAAGGGGTTGTGACCCCTCGTTGAGATATAGTCTCACCAGGTGTCCCCTGGAAGTGGGGACACCCGTTGCGCATGCGCCTTGTGACGTCACTCGGCGAGCTGCGCACGAGTAGCAGTACACCAACCTATCGGAACCGTTCAAAATCAAAATCAAAATATTTATTTATCTTATAATATGACTCTTATGATCGTCATTACAAAATTTTAAAATCGGAAAAAAAAAACGCCAAAATGACGGATCCTGAGAAGAAACTCGGGATACTACAAATCTTTTTGTCATCTTTAAAATATAAAATCACAATTGGGTACACTTATAATACAAATAAAATCAAATTACATAGGTATACAATACTAAACATAGTATTATGAGCTCCGAATTTAGGCTTTAAATCGAGGCTTCATTGTCGCTTAAATAATCAGTGACCTTATTTATTAGCCTTTCGAGAGGAGTTTGGTTTTAATGACACCTTTAAATTTATTTTTATAGATATAACTGATCATCTCGGGCAGTTTAAATGCGTTATAAATACGAAAGTATGTTTGGATGTATGGATGTTTGTAACTCTTTCACGCAAAAACCACTGAACCGATCACCATGAAATTATGCATACACGTCGTCTGGGACACCAGAAAGGACATAGGGTACCTTTCATCCAGAAAAAAGGACTATTCCCGAGGGATATATAAAAAATAAAAAACTAACGCCTGACCAAAGTGTTATAGCAACACGAGGTCAAGCGTTATATTGCTTTTTCTTTTAATTATCAACGCGGACGAAGTCGCGTTGACTTAATTTTTTTTTTAAATAAGAAAACTTAATAGTTTATTTATTATTTTTCATAAAATAAGAGTATCTTTCGCACATAAAAATTTCTAGCTGCTGCATACTTATAGCATAATATTAACGAGGTCTTAATTCAACAAATATTGCTCATAAGTAATTAAATAGCTTTTTTTATAAGCTAAGCTCTGAGAGCTCAAAATTTTTGGTAAAGTTCGCAACAGTTATACTTATATTCTGTCATTCTACACAATCTTTTCTTTTTTTATATTAAGTTATCATTGAATTACTCAAATTAAAAAGTCGATTGGCTTCGATTAAAACCGATCATTAGAAAATTAACTATCCTTACCCGGAGACCGAGAGAGCTGTCGGATTCTTCCATGGCTGAAGACACTCGGGACACCTGTTGGTCCACCTTAGAGCTCTTTCGTCCTTCTGCGGTGGTGGTGGTGGAGGCAGGTGAGCGGTGGAAGGACGAGCTGTGTCCCACCATCGAAGGAATTGCACTGCGAACGCCCCATATTCCACAGCTCGTAACAGTGCACCGCCTAAATTGAGCGAACCGTCTCCCTCTAAGGTGTGCCTGTGGAGAGGCGTCGGTGCTGCCACGAGTGCCAACCGGAGGGCCTCCAGGGAGGGCGTCGGAGCCCGACTCCAACCGCACAGGAAACGAGCCGTTTGTACGACTTTGCATACGGACAAAGCCGCGTGAGCGACGCTGTATACGCGAACTGCGGCGCGACGAGTGGCGCCTTTGGCGTCCTAAAACCCAACTTACTATTGTATAATAGTATTTTGATAAAACTTTCAAGACACTTTCAAGACTCTATCAACACAGTCCGATCTAACGTATGTGCTCTTCATATAAGTAATGGAATTTGAAACGAATTTGTATTACTCTATAGTTCTGCGGTCGCGACAAGGAAATCAATTCATAAATAATATATAACTTCATAATTATTATTTAATTGTTTGTCTTGTTGTAACTGTCTAATACAATTTTATTTTTCACATGTATTAGGTTACATTCCGAATTAATTGCTGTATATTTGTATGTTCTTGTTTTTTTTTTTTTGCTTGTACATGAAATTGTGTACAAAAATAGATACCTGTTTTGTGAACCTTAATAAAAAAAAAATATATAAAAAAAAATTAGAAACATTTCAACTAAACAAAAGTCCAATACCAATTGTAACTTCAAAATGCATTTATAAAAAAATAATGAATAATGAATTCATAGACAACTGAAAAAAAAAATAGCAACTTCCGAAATTTAAACTTTAAAAGTAAAAATAAACTCATTCTACTTATTAATAAATTTAAGAAAAATAGTGACAAACACAATCTAAAATCGAAAAATAAATATAAACCCCTTGTTCCTAGTTTTAAACTCCATAAAATAAATAATTCTTTTTTTGCTGACAGTCCACTTGCGGGTAACTACCATCACCTAATAACGCTGCCTACCATAAAAGGATTATTGACTCTGGTGGTGGTTACTGCCACCAAACGGGCTACATAATTTATGCCTGAAAATGAAGTGTGCCTACATTTTGCATATTACATTAAGTACATATATATTTTATATGTAAATTGAAAATTTAAGAGCTGAAGATTTTAAATGAATGAATAAACACAATAAAACTATACCTACCCATATCATTAGCTCTGTGACATTTCAACCTACCTTCCCAAGTCTACCGTCCTCTTCATCCTGTCTCCACTGCTCAATCAGCGTCTCCACTTTATCCCTCACATAAGGAACTAATACTAGAAATGCCAGTGAAGCCTTCTCCAGGAAATCTGGTAATCTTTGTCCCGTGTTAAACTCATTGCTCACATTAATCGGTACTCTCAATAAACCATAAAAACTTTCAGAAAATGATGCAGCTGAAAATAAATGTCATAACTTAGTTTTCGCCATTTAGTTTAATAAAAATGTTATGAGAAACTAAACATTCAGAATATTACTTTATTTCTACATAGAACATTATATTAAAAAATTCTTAGTATTTGTATAAACTTACAATAATGTTTAAGATAATAATACTGTAAACAAGAGTCGATCAAAAGGTACAGCTCATCGAACCATGGCACAGACCAACCGAGCTTTTGAGGATACAATTCAGCCAAGTACTGAAAAAGTATGTAAGCAATTGATAAAAAGTAATTATGCATATATTACATCATACATTACTTAACCGATGACAACATTGCAGCTCTCACCTCGAGAACCCTTTTGAGTGCTGGTTTGACCGTGCCACCCAGCGATTCCTGTGCGGCGATTTGAAATACCGAAGGGATGCCTTGTAAAGTTCGCGTCAAATGTGCGGCATACACAGCCATTTCAGATATATGTAAAATAATACCTAAATTTCTGAATATCCACAAATTCTTTAATTTAGTTAGTACCTAACACCTAATTAAAATAAAAGTAGAAAATTAATTATGTATGAATGTATCTTAGAATTAGAAAATAAATAAATAATTTCGTTGTCTCTTGTCACTTGTCTTGTCTGTCTGTCACTGTCATTTGTCATACCATATATCAGTCCAAATTTGTAACGAAAAATTCATTGTGATTCGTAGAGGGTGAGAGAGTATATATGTTCCTTGAAGGTGATTGTTCTTTTGTCATTGGTATAATCAACAGTTTTTGGTCTGTGTACATTAAGTCAATATATAGCATATATTATAGTATGTCATTAAAAATATGTCAATAACAAATGTCATTTCAAAATGATCAACAATCAAACAAAGATTACATAACTGATAACATCCATCAACAAACAATATTATTATATTACTTAGTCTGTTGTCTTGATAATGCATTTTTCTCTTTATTTTAGTTAGTTAGGCCTCCTAGGTTAAATATTAACATAGGTATGCATTTAAAATGCATTAGAATGAACTTTATTATGTTTCGGTTTTAGTCTATTAATTTAATTACTTTTTAGGACTGGTTTCCAATACTTTGTGTACCTACTTTAAATAGTTATGTGGTTTTGTTAACTCTGTTTGAATAAGAATAATATGACTAAATTATCGCTTTGAACTAATTCTCTAATATGTTGGATAGACAAAAAAGTGAGAAATTTGACATGCTCGCTCCTCACCGCATCGCAATTATAATCGTAAGTTTGTTAGTAATTTACGATTACTACCACACAGAGACACCCATCGTCGTTAGAATCAAGAATCCAAAGTTTACTTTACTCGAGCCCTACAACACCTCAGAGCCTATTCTCAACGAAGATGTGTACGACCAATTGATAGACTTGAAAAATTTTACTTTCAAAGTAAACCCGCAACCATGTCAGGAGTACACCAGTGGGCTGCTACTAGTGGTTATAGTATCTTCGAATCCACACAACTTCAAAAACAGAATGGCAATAAGGAATACTTGGGGTCGCTCCGTAGATTCTATGAAAGTCGTCTTTCTGATGGGCGAGGTAGAGAATATCACCACTTCCAGCAGAATTGAGGATGAGAGCTTGGAGTATGGTGACATTGTGCTCGGTAGTTTCGCGGACGCTTACCGCAATATGTCCTACAAGCATGTGATGGGCTTGAAATGGATCACTCACTACTGTTCCACTGCAAAGTATATCTTGAAAACTGATGATGATGTAGTGGTCAACTCTCACGCGTTGAGACAGTTCCTATCGCGGGAGCTGTCCCCGTGGGGTGCTAAGAATTTGATCACATGTCAGGTGTTAGAGCATGCGGCCGTTCAGAGATCCCAGAGGTCAAAGTGGAAAGTGTCTCCTGCCGAGTACGAGCAACATTACTATCCCACATATTGTGCAGGTAAAGTATACTTTAAAACCCTTGATTCAGTTTCATTTGGCACAGAGAAGTCAATTGGTGATATTGCATGAAGTTACTTGAATTATTTTTGGAGTTTACTCCTTATTAAGAATCGATTTTCATATATAAGCCCGGAGTATGAAAATTTAGGGGAGTAAAATCAAAATTGTCACATGTTATGCGTTAGTTTTAATTTTAGTGCCATCTACACAATATCTCTGAAACTAGAATATGTTACATGATAATACATCCTTGCGAAAACTAGATCACACCTGAGCACCAGATCGCTGATATTAAATCGTTATGATACAATTTTTATTATGTATTTTATAATCGTTCGTAATGAGTAAACTCCAGTCGTGCTTTGGAGCTGACACACATACATTTTTTAATTTTAATTAAGTATAAGTACCATCTTTCATTATTTCCAAAAGAATTCATGAATAAGTATTCACAATTTCACATGCCTATTTATAATTATTAAGCAAACCTAACAGTATATATATATTTTTTCTTATAGTGAATCTTTACAAAAGATAAACAGATACATAAAAAGATTAATTAATTAATTTGCTAATTAATAATTAATTTGCATAATAATTAATTAACACACTAACACAACACACTCCTAATATTTCACATCAAAAATTTTTTTCATGTGAAATATTTAATTTATAATTACCCAAATGTTTTTAGTATTAGGAAATTTTAAATGTATATTTTTGTATTTGAGTTTTTTTAAGCAAAAAAAAAAAATATATACTTGATGGTGGGTGGCTACTGTCACCTATAAACACAAGCAACGCCACAGACATAATGGGCACCACTTTGCTGACTCAACAAAACACAAAATTGTTATGTTTATCTTCCGTAAGAAAGTGGTTACTGCCACCAGTTACCATGTGGGTGTCACTATTAAAATGACATTTTGAAATATGATAACTTTTTCCAGGTTGGGCAATCCTTTATTCGAGAGACGTTGTCCCGCGACTCCTTAAAGCGGCTCAATCGACATCATATTTCTGGATTGACGATGTCCTAATAACCGGTATAGTTGCACAAAAAATTGGAGTCCCTCGGACCCCTCTTGCGAGTCTGGTGCTCACGTGGAACAGAGCCAAGTTGCTCACTTCGGTCGGGCCGCAGTATGCAGGACAATTCCTACTCGGCCCACCAGATATTAGTGTGGACAAGATGATACAGATCTGGAAGGCTATTCCTGAATAAATTGGCTATTAGAATGGTTCACCTTCATACGAGTCTGCTTTGTTTCCTATTAGTTAAAGAAACCTTTTCTCATTAATCCTAATAATATAATAAATGCGAAAGTTTATATACGGCCGAAAAGGGATTTGGATGAAATTTGGCATAAAGATAGTTTATTAAACATATAGGATAACTTTTATCCTTGAAAAAATGTTAGGTTCTTGTGGGATTTAAAAAAAAAAACAAATTATAGTGAAGACGAAGTCGCAGTCACATTTAGTGTTATATATAATAAAATAAAATTATGTTATCATCATTCATCTGACAGTTAGATATAGGTATTTAATGCCATTGGGAAACTGTCTGGCGGCTGTAACCACTTTGAAATAACTGCATGTAGGCATACCCATTCCAATTTTCCACCTTAATCCCCTATCATACAAAGCTTGCGTTAGCATAGTGGGCGACGGTAGCCACCTAGCCACCTACCATCAAGTGGACCGTCAGCCTGTCAGATCGACTTTTGCCTAATATAGTATGTCGCCTTATTTACACTGTTTTGATTGGAGAGTAATATGTGTGTGATCAAGAGATAATAAGTATTACTGTGCTACTTGCTTCTTAGAGTAATTTGACGACACGTTTGTTCTAGTAGCTAGTAACAGTAGTAACCCTAACTGTTAACCAAACGGTCGCGGGTTCGAATCCCGTTAGATGCTAGTAGCCGGAGCGCAAGTGCGAGCGCGAGTAGGAACGTCGCACGGGCGAGTAGGTGGGCGAGTAGGAGCGCGAGCGGTCGCGGTCCCCGCTATAGCGCTCGCCCCCGCCCCCGCCTCCGCCTCCGCTGCCGCCGTAGTCCTCCTTCACGCGGATGTACGACACCTCGCCCTATATATCCACATCAATCCCACCTTGTATATATACCTGTTTATTGCATATTGTCAGGACGACACGTTTGGTCTAGTGGCTAGTAACACTAGCTGTTAACCAAACGGTCGCCGGTTCGAATCTCGCTAGAGGCACACACAAATGTTTGTGTAACCATTTACATTTGTGTACCTGAGTCATGGATGTTTGTATTTATAATATCTATGTATTTATATATATATAAAAAAAGTAATCTATGTATTATATCAACATTAGTTGCTTACTGTGGAACTAGATGGTGCTGTGTAGGAATGTGTGAAGATATTATATTTGTGGTTTTTTAAGCAATATTTAAATGACAGAGCACACCTTAGTTCAGTCAAATGAAATGGCACTTAATCTATCAAAAGACTAAAAAAATCTAGATAGCATTAACTCTTTTAAACATACAATCTTAATCTCAGACGAAGGATTCTGCTGGACAATGTTTTCCAATAGGACTGGTCAAAAGCAGCCTCGATTTTTTTTTAAATGCAATTTTTTTTTACGCCCAGGTGAGAGAGTGTTTACCTATTACCTATATGTCATACCTATTCATTCGTTTTCAGAATCTGATATAAGCCTATAATTCGTTTAGCATTAGCCATTCGTTTTAGCAGAAATATTTAAAATGCTTTTAATGTTAGGTATAAAAGTTTTAATTAATTAAATGCCTTTCAAAAGCTCTACATAATATTTACTTTTCAAGGATCTCATAGATTTATATTCATTAAAAATTATTTGGTACTTAGTTTCAAAGAACTAAATATTTTAAAATAGCAGTTATTAATTTTATTATAACTTCGAAATTTAAAAAAAACTAGTTTCAACTCTATTGAGATGATTCTTTTAATTTTTTTTGTTCCTAGCTACTTAGTTTTAAGCTTGATGGTGCTTTTAATGTGGCTTTTAATCGATAACCTAGTTTTACAGTCTAGTCTAGATATCCTAATTACATTATTACTTAAATACTGTGTATTTGACAATGACCAAAGTTAAATTGAATAACATAATTATGTATAAATAATTAAGCGATATTTTAAATCATAATTAAATGTATTTTATCTTTTAGAATGTGAAATATATTTAATAAATAAATTGTTGAATATGTAATAAGATTGTTTTTTTATTGCAAAATCCTTTTTTGTTATTAAGTTTAATAAAAAGCCCTTAAAGTAGGTACATTTGAACTTAGATATGTATGAAAAACCGTTTATGTAATACATAAAACTAGGTAATAAGACATATTATCGTTTGTCTGTTTGTATGTCTTCTAATAGATGTACTTCGGACATTTCTAAAGAGCTGCATGACCTTATACAGCCTACTCTTTTTTTCAAAAAGACATTTAAACTTATGGCAAGTTATTATCTTGTCAAAATTTCTCTTTTTTTTATATTTGATACAGTACACAAACAGATTGCAATTAAATACATGTGTATGGATAATTATATAAATTGCACTCCTAAACAGTGTACTTAACATGTTTAATTTAACTTAACTACTAATGGTTTTAAAAACTAATGGGTTTAACTACAAATGGTTTTAGAAACTAATGGGTTTAACTACTAATGTTTTAGAAACTAATGGGTTTAACTACTAATGGTTTTAGATACTATTAATGGTTTTAGAAACTAATGGGTTTAACTACTAATGGTTTTAGAAACTAATGTGAATGGTGAAAGAAGCCCTAAGTCACTTAACTTACTGCATCCTTCGATTAGTGAATTTTTTTAAATTATTATTTTCTTTTGAATGTTTGTGACTTTTACCGTACAAACAAATGTATATCATCTCCTTAATTCCCGGTTACCGGTGACTTTAAATGGCGGTTAGCCTACTTGACACATGGTGAAAGAGGCCCCTATAGTAAGCTACATTATCAGCGAGTTATATAGACGCTATATTTTATAAAGTTACGCGGACGTAGTCGCGTGCAACAGTTAGTCATTAATAATAATTTAAAAAAAAAAACAACCCATGTAATATTGAATTTTATTAAAAAAATATTATTTCTCAAATTACATATATGTAACATCTGAAGGCAAATACTAAATTAGCACCTATTACATATTATATATATATATATATATATATATGTTGTTAACAAAGCGAACTATTTTACAGTAAATACCTACCTACACACAATAATTAAATAAATCAGTACAAGTGCAACCAACTTCAACTTAAATCGAATTAAGTTACTTGCTTTTCCAATGAGAATCGATCTTTGGTTCATGTACTGACATTTTGTGCTCATCGTACTCCCCCCTTCTATGCTTATGTAGCATTTATGCTATGCTACATTTCATATAATCACACACGTGAGCAAGAAAATTGGTTCAAATTATTTACTTACTACTATTAGGCCCTTACTTGTCAAGTACAAGCATACCACTACATGTTTAAGCGTAAACAATAAAAAAACAGTATACCTATATTGAAATCAATATTATGATAGGAATTTCATCATTTATTTATATGTAATAAGTATTATTTTGTATAGACTGTAGAAATAAAAAACCGAAATGCGTTGCTCTGAAAGAGAAACAACATTTAAAGCCATTACTTCTATATTATTGTTTACTTATTTAAATGCTTTAAATTATTTATTATTTATTCACACGTCTCTCTGTTTAACAATCATATAATATTATACCTCCGTGTTCATTCCCGCGTTGTAGGTAGATGTAACGCTTATAAAATTATAAACAACTACCCACATACCTACTAAGAAGTTTACAACGCGGGAAATTCGTATTGAATGAAGTGAAACCAATTTCATTTACATATATATATAGAGTTGTCTTTACTTTAAGGGCAAAAAACCTAAAAGCCTTTAAGATATCTGTTACATACTGTGGAGTCTGTGGTCTCAATCTATAATAGAAAATGTTGTCAATGCTTTGATACACTCGGCGCATAGAGAGTACTATATTCCTTGACTCGGTGTCTATGGTCTTGAAACGTAATGTGTAATGAATAAAATGTCTTCCTATGTTGTCTCTTAATTATCTTTAATTTAAAAAATAATATTAATAAAACGCCCTCAAGTAAGTAGGTAAACCAACGCATAGAAACAATTATTAAACAAGTCAAAAATATTACACAACATACCTACGATATATAATTCCAAATCAAATTCAAGAAATACAAAAGAATATTTTTAAGCTCGTTTAATGATTATCTAATTAACTGGTAGAAATTCTTGGGATTATTTGACTATCGGATGATTTTATTTGTTTATTGTATAGCAAATGTTAAGCAAAGAATTAACTATTGCAAGTGACCGGAAAATTTATCCTATGAAATAATTTTTTTTTTTCTGTATATATAATTATATTTTTTAGTGAGATTTATAAATTACCGAATTACTGAAACGGTATTCAGTATCCAAATGTCCAAATATCTTACTTAGCAAAGGCCAACTAACTAAGTATTCTGTACTTCACATGAATTTGGTCCTTCGAGCGAGCGAGCGAGGAATACTTAACACTTGACAAGTGACAGTAGATTTTAGATTTTGCAAATCTAAAATGATGCAAATCCTCAAAAACTATACTAAGCATAATAAGAATTAACAATTAATTAATGACTCGCTATATATATATGGCGATATACAATTAGGAACCTCTTTACCTATATTTCATTGATCAAATATGTAAAGCATTAATTCATTAGTTTTATTATATACTAGCTGGTGCTCGCGACTTCGTCCGCGTTGAAAATTTAAAAAAAAAGCACAATAACGCATGACCTCGTGTTGCTATAACACTTTGGTCGGGCGTTAGTTTTTTATTTTTTATTGATCCCTAGGGAATAGTCCTTTTTTTCTGGATGAAAGGTACCCTATGTCCTTTCTGGTGTCACAGACAACGTGTATGCAAAATTTCATGGTGATCGGTTCACTAGTTTTTGCATGAAAGAGTCACAAACATCCATAAATCCAAGTATACTTTCGCATTTATAATATTAAGTAAGAAGTTTTAATGTGAATACGTATTTAAATTTGCTTCCATAGTGAGAGGTAAGTAATGGAGAAGTTTCATAATAAATAGTCTATTAAATGTGACTGAATTAAAATATATATCAAAATTAATAAATCATTGAAAATTTTTTTTGAAATCCACCAATAAAAATGACTATGAGAAATAAATGATTTAAGTATTCGCCTGTGACGTCATTTCATTTGTAGATATTTTTTAGAAATTCTTACACATATTTTTTTTAAATTTTATAATTGATCCATAAAAAAATTTAAACTTTTTCATTCAGAAAAATGATGATAAAAAAAAATCGGGTGAGACATATTTATCCATCATTTATATTCGAAATTTATAATTACACCACTCGATAGTTTAATTTAAAGGATCAAGAAATTTTTGGTATATGTATCTAAAATTTTAAACTAAGCAACGTATTTTAATGCGTTTTTCACTAATTCACACTAAGCTTTTTAATTCATACCCTACACTTATTATTCAACGCGGACCAAGATTTTAATTATACATGCTCAAAGAAAATACATAGGTTGATCGAAAAATACTGTGAATGAATTTTTATATCAGCAACAGCCGATGCTACGTCCATTTGAAGTAATATGTTCTCAACAGTCTCTGATTATTTGAGATAGTTAGTGTCAAATTTGAACAAGTTTTGACCCTTTGACTTGTCTATGTCTATCAGCTTCCAGAGCAGGAAGAGTGAGGTCGTGTTTACAGCAAAAAAGTGCCAAAGAATCTCGTGAAATGTTAAAATCAGTGTATGAATACTATTTACAAGTGGTGTGAGCTATTCAAAAGCGGAAATCAGTCGATTGAAGACGAGCAACGGTCGGGACGTCCTTCGACCTCCAAAACAGAGGAAAACGTGTAAAAAGTGGCAAAAATGGCAAACCGAATATTACAAGGGCTTTCTATAACGTTTTCAAGACGATGTGAGGAGAAAGAGACCAGAAAAAAAGGGCCAATGGCTTTTTGTTTCATCACGATAAACATTTGGCCTTTTTTGGGATTTTGACCACAAAAAACGTTGCTGTCTGTCCAAGTGTCCACATCCACCTTATTCTCTGGATTTAGCGCCATGCAATTTTTGGCTCTTCTCAAAAATAAAAACCGTTTTAAAAGGAGTACGTTTTTAAAGAGCCACGACAGAGCAGCTGAAGGCCTTTTCGAAAGAAGCCTTCCAGAAATGCTTTCAACCATGGAATGGAATCAACTTTGGGATAAGTGCATCGCTATCCGAGGAGAATATTTTGAAGGGGATTAAATAAAATTTCATGTAAGCTCGTTATTTTGTTCATAATAAAAAAAATTCACCGTATTTTCTGATCAACCATCGTATTACCTACACGTGGTGTTCACGTAAAAAATGTGTCAACGACACAATTTTAATCCATATTTTACCACCTCTATTTCTTTAGAGACAATCTTTAAGCAACTTTTTAGCAACTTTATAGACATTTTGATTGACACTTGCAACACGATCTTCAATTCACTAGCTTGCCGAGTTGTTGTACTGTGGTCTGCCGGCCAACTCCAACAGATATCTGTCCGGATGCTCTATCCAATCGGCCGCAGACAGTTTCACAGTTCTCTGACGCTCCGCTTCTCTCACTTGCCACCTCTTTATCTCCAATTGCGTGTCTCTGGACGCTTCGTCGCCGCAACCCCACACCTCCATCGCTCTTAACGGATGAGGGTAACCTTGGAACGTGAACTTATCGAACTCCTCCGCGACGGAGAGGATCGGCGCGCGAGGGTCCGAGCCGGCTCTCAGGCCGCGCGGGTAACCGCGTATTGACGTGTTCAGGTATAGCATTTTCGGACCACTCTCGACTAGTGCGAACGCCGGATACAATTGGAACAGTGCGCAGTCCGCACTGCCCCAGTACTGGTGTGTCTCGCGCCACTCCTGACTGCTCGCCACTACTACCGTTATCACGTCGCCCGCCAACACGACAAGAGTCGGACCGCGATAGGCCAGTGTGTGATGCAGGAACCTGTTCGCCGCCAAACCGTGATCCCTTGAAGCGTACAGTGGGACCCAATGCGACGGTACCGCGCACACTAAACGCGCCAACCAAGCGGACGACGCTAGTGTCGTCGCCGGGGGGCCTTGCGGTCGACTGTACAGTGGTGGGGCGGCGCCTGCCAACAGCCATGCTGCGGACGCGGGCAATAGGGCGCTGCCACTCCCGCGACTCTCCTGCCACGCGCTACGCTCGAGGACGGGCGTGGCCAACTCTAGCCCCGCCCCTCCGCCGTCCGCCGCCCCTCCCGCCCCCCTGCTCTCCACGTCCCTGTGCCTAGTGGATATAACGTGCACGCAATACCTGTGGAGGGGGAAGATGAGCCGGTGGCAGTGCTCCTCGAGCCAGCGGACGACGAAGCCGACGCTGTGCGCCTCCTTGGCGCCGAAGCAGCCGACTACTACAGAGGCGAGGGTCTTGTTGATCACGAGACACGTCTGTGGTCCGTCCGGATAGTGGTCCATGGACAACTTGTAGGTCGTGTAGAGGAGACCGCGGAACCCATCCGGTGTCACAGAGTTCTCCTCGGTCTCCATGCTGAACATTCTGCGTGGGTTTAAGTTACAAAATACTCTTAAAAATATATTTAAAAAAAAAAAAGCAGTCAGTCTTTACGACAAGTAGACTTTGTATTTTAAAAAGAAAGAAAGTACTTAAGCTCTTTTTTTTTTTTTTAATTTATTTTTATTACCTAACACGTTTGGTCTAGTGGTTTAGTAAACAAACTGTTAATCAAACGATCGCGTGTTCGAATCCCGCTAGGGGCCAAATGTGTATGTGTTAATATTTCACCTTCGCACCTGAGTGATGGATGTTTTTTATTTATAATATGTATGTATTTGCAAAAAAAAAAGTAATCTATATATTATATATAATCAACTGTCTGATATCTATAATACAAGCATTAGTTGCTTTGTGTGTATTGTGTGAAGATATTTATTATTATTATTATTTAAACATTAAATTGCAAAATCACATACATATTGTATAGAGAAGCAATTTAAAAATATTTTGTAATAAACTCAACATAATTATAGTTACTGTGAATTTTAAATATACCTATAAAGGATTTATGAATGATGAGTTTTATATATTATGATGAGATTTACAATTAAATTAAACAATTTGAACATTTTCGATTTTTTTTTTTTGTATTCATATATCGCCATCTTACAAAAGTTTGATGTAACAGTTGATTATCATCCATTGACAACGATGCTGGTGCCACAAAAAATCACAAGATGGCGCTTCAATAAATAGATAAACTTTTGTTTTTATGTAAGATTACTTTTTTACAAAAAAAAAATATACACTTTTAAAGCAAAACCTTTTCTGATTTCATCTGAAATGTGAGGCTTTTTTTTTCAAAATTATTAGTAATTAAAGGGAGAGGAGGTTCAAGGCAAAGAATACTACACAGCTGCTCTAAAAAAAAAAAAGAAACAGAAATACCTGAAAATAAATGGAAAGAAAGAGAGAAAACTTATATAATCACAATTATACCTGACGTATGTCTCAATGATATCCTTGTCGTCGAGGATCGCGAGTATCCTCTCGCACTGCAACCTGAACGTCGCCAGTGGTATGTGCTTGTTCTTGCATTTCCCTATCCTATGTATGTACCTGTAGAACTGTCGTGCCAACTCCGGATACATAGGAAACAGGTAGCTCTGAAAATATATATACACAAACATTGTTCACTTGACGTTGAGCAGTTGAACTGAAAATTTAAAGGTCAGCTGCAAGTCTGTCAGAAAAAAAAGTGTTTGAAATTTAAAAAAAAAATGGCCACTTTTGCCACCTATTCCCCCACCCCTATCCCCTCCCCTCGTGTGACTGCACATGTATGTGCGACAGATGTCGCTACCGAGTTCGTCGACCGCATTTATTTTATTTAATTTAATTTAATTAATTAACCCGCTTCAATACGAAAGAACAATTAAGTTAAGTTTTCAATCATCATAAACCGCACATGTGCTATCCAAGTCCGCACTGTGAATGTATCTTAGTTAACTTAATCTTAACTGCTGTAATGTGTGTGTGTGTGTGTGTGTGTGTGTGTGTGTGTGTGTGTGTGTGTGTGTAACTTTCGTTCGTTCAAGGATCTCTCTCATCCTAATTCATTCTCACCCTCTCCCTTAACCTTACTATAGTCAATAGGGCACTTGCAGACCCTGTGGCGACGGTAACCACTTACCATCAATTTGACCACCAGCTTCTCTGTCTACCTAACATAAAAATAACACACAGTGTAACCCCCAAGCATATGTATGTTGATAACACACAACAAACAACACACAATTTTCTTTTAAGGCAGTGTCTTGTGATTTTTTTATAAGAATAAACAACATAGTTGTACTAACCGTGAATGATTTCTCCGTGACACCATTGACACCGTCTTCTTTTTGTGACCGTTGAACGAGCAACTGTTGACAAATTGATAACAAATGAGAAATATTCATATAGATTTAATTTTTTTAAATAGGACGTGTAGTGCCAGAGACTCTCAACTAATTAAAACTCTATACAATTTTTTCTTGAACAGTTAATTTAAGAAATTTATGTTGGCTGTAAGAAAAAAAATTTATGCAAAACAATAAGTCAACTTATTCATTAATACAATATAATCTATACAAAAATTATAAAGAGGAAATATTTGTTCGTTTGAATTGAATAAACTCCGAAACTACTCGACCGATTTGAAAAAATGTTTCACTGTTTGTAAGCTATATTATCAACGAGTGACATTGGCTTTATTTTATAAAATTAAGTGGACGAAGCCGCGTGCAACAGCTAGTGTAATATAAAATATCTAGTTCTTTTTTTTTTTAAGAAAAGTATTCAGACAATTTATTTTAAATTCTTATTGAAGCAAAAATCTATTTATTAACAATTTATTTTATATTTAAAATGTATTATCAATTAATAAAGCAGAAGTGAAGCTTTGATTTTTCACTTCTGCATTTAATAACAAATTATTTTTTAGACAAATATAAACACACACATAGTTAGGTAATCTACAATTAAACATTTTCAAAGATTTTAAGATAAAATAATGACTCAGTATTAATGTCCAATTTTTTTTTACAGTATCAAATTGTTAACATTTGTAATCACCTTACAAGTTAAAGATGCGTGTTTTCTCTTTCCAATCTTACTCTTTTGTATACCAAATATTTTCAAATGTATATCATCCAAATGATCCATTCCATAAATATTAAAAAAAAAAATACTATTATTGATAAAAAAAAAATTATTGTATACTAATTATTATTATGGAATAAATGTGTATTTAAAACGACTCTATGCACAATCACAAAAAAAACATTGAGATAGTTGTTTGCTGAAATCATAGTTATCTTGGTGATAGTGCGGATAAGATTGTTTTACTTCGCTGGACAAAAAAATCAATGTCATTAACTGATTAAAGATAATTTAAAAAGAGATGTATATATTATATATATAGCTCTTATCTCTTCTTACTTTACGTTTAAAATAAACATACATTCAGTCTTTGTTTGACCTTCTGTGATTTAAGGTATGTTCGTATTTTTTTTAAGCAATCCTAATTTAGTATTTATTTGACGACACGTTTGGTCTAGTGGCTAGCAACCCTAGCTGTTAACCAAACGGTCGCCGGTTCGAATCCCGCTAGGGGCGAATGTTTATGTGTTAACATTTTACCTTTGTACCTGAGTCATGGATGTTTTATATTTATTACATGTATGTATTTACAAAAAAATAATAATCTATGTAGTATATCAACTGTCGGGTATCCATAATACAAGCATTATTTGCTTAATGTGAAACTAGATGGTGCTGTGTGGAATGTGTGAAGATATTTATTTATTTATTTATCAAGCCATTGAACACTGTAGACGATTACATTCATGTGCACAATTCAAATGAATATTTAAAATGAATATCTTTTCAAATATTCTTCACTATTTCAATATAACCCACCAACTTATATATATACCTAATATATACCTAATCAATTATATTTCCACTTTTATATTATTACATTACATTAGATGAAGCAAAAATTTTGGATCCCTTTTACCTATTTGCTTGTAAAAGTTTTTTTTTGTTGATTAGCTATTCACAAATAAAGGACCTATTTCACCATGTGTCAAGTAGGCTAACCGCCATTTAAAGTCACCAGTAACCGGGAATGAAGGAAATGATATACCTTTGTTAGTACCGTAAAAGTCACAAACATTAAAAAGAAAATAATTTAAAAAAATTCACTAATCGAAGGATGCAGTAAACCGAGTGCAAATTTAATAAAACATAAAATTATTTCTAAAAGTAACTAATCAACACTTTACTTGTAGTCGGTGAAAGAGGCCCTTAATGTTATTAATAAGTTATTTTAGAACAAGTTAGTTTTTACGAGCCAACCAACATATATAGATAGCTTTTCAATATAAGCTATTTAATTTTATTTAATTATTTATTTATTTTATTTAAGATTAGCTATTTATTTATTTATTTATTTTTAAGATAAGCTATTTATTTATTTATTTTTAAGATAAGCTATTTAATTTTATTTAATTATTTATATAAGACTATAGCTAACTATTGATTTATTATTAATATTAGCTATTGATTTATTTTTAAGATAAGCTATTTAATTTTATTTAATTATTTATTTAAGATTAGCTATTTATTTATTTATTTATTTTTAAGATAAGCTATTGAGCAACTGTCTATAAAATTAATAATAATAATCTATAAGTACCTATACAGATGAATATAAGAATAGACGGAAGAAAAATAAATGTAACAAAGGTTGGCTTATTTTTTTTTTTTAATTTGTTATGACAACTATGGGGAATCAACTGTGTTATAAGCCAATGGAAATAAGCAATGAGATTTTTTAAATTTATAAATAAAATTAACAAATATGACCAACAATATTTATATACTGTTTATATTATTTATTAGCTTTAACAAAGTAATATAAATTAGCTATGTTTTTAATAAACTACTGAAAAGGTGTTAATTGTATAAATTTATTGCAAAACATCACATTGACATTACCATATTAATTGTAAGTTATGCCGGAGTGGTAATTAGGTATATACGTATTGCAATGTCACCATGTTGTTCACCTTTACATATTAACAATCAGATAAATTAACAAGTTTTTAACTTGATGTTATCACAATTATAACTTAAGTGAAAGGTGGACGCATATCATTGAAAGAGTTTAAAGTTTGTCCACGTACGAACACTACAAATTTATGAACGCTACAAAGATTTCTACTTGATGTTTTATAAACTTGTTAATATAAATCCTAATATCTAATATATAAAATTGTCATGTCACGATGTTCGTTCCCATACTTCTCCGAAACGGCTTGACCGATTCTTATGAAATTTTTTATGCATATTCAGTAAGTATGAGAATCGGCTGCTATCTATTTTTCAAACCTCTAAGTAATAAGGGGTGTCCACCCCAAAAAAAAAACACCCGGCAGTCAGCTAGTAATATTATAAATGCGAAAGTATGAATTTTCGTTACTCGATCACGCAAATACGGTTGAGCAGATTTCGACGAAATTCACCACATAGAAAGTTAATTAACATATAGGATGTGATGTTATTAGCTTTGTAGCCAGACTATTCAATACGTCTAAAAAGACGTCACTTCCTTACCCTATAATATAATCTGAGGGTACCTATAAATATAGGGAATCTTCTTGGAACACTTTCCCTCCTCGACATGACTTTGCAAACCATCTGCTTAAAGTCGACAACTGATTGCAGATTTGACAGCAGAAAAAAAAAGCAATATACCTACTCTTTATCCTGGAAACTAAAGGACGTACGAAGTCCCGTGCCTGTGCACGGGACAGTTATTAGTTTATGAAATTATTATAATACTATAACAATTAGACATAGATGTTTATGGATGGGCCTTTTTAAACAAAAAATCAATCTGTTTCGCATTATCAGATTGATTTTTGTAGGTAAAAATCTGCCGTCATGTAGGTAGGACTCGTTGGTTGGTTGGTTGTGTCGAGGCGGGATTAACGAAATTAGTAGTCTCTGTTGTTTACTATAGTTATTTAATGCTTTGGGTTGCTACTTTCGAACAAAATGAAACCAATGTACTCAAGTATACATGTAATTTTGCTGATTGTTTTGCCAGTGTTATTTGCTATGGAAAATCCCCATCCATAAACATCGATGCAATTAGAAATTATTATAGTATTATAATAATTTCGAGATTTTAGTCTAAAGTTTTGTTAAAACAAACGAACAAAACAAAAATGCATTGTCTATTTTAAATTTAGAATAAAATTACGCCTTTATTTAACAGTTTCAAGTGCAAACAATGCGAGATGACCTCGTAATAAAATATAAATGAGCCTTAACCTTGCCGAGTTTCTCGACGGGTACCAATGAGGTCGTGGGTTGCTGTTTCTGGAATTCCTGAAGGTCCGTTCCGGATCCGGAACGTGGGACCGTGCCCTTCTGAGAGCCCCCTCCCGGGGTGCTGGTGCCGCTGCCACTGCCGCCCGGCTGGTCAACACCACTCTTCAAATCGTGACTGTGATGGTTACCCATCACCACTACAGCGCACTTATGACGCAATTGTAATCAGGCGAAATCACGCGTCACAATGTACACAATTGGAAAACTCCAGCAAGTCTACCACTGTTACAAGAAAAAACAAACGGCAATGAATAGTTGCTATGTGTATAGCGATTAGCGAATTGCTACAAAATATAATTTATGTCAACAACACCCAGCCGACATATGATTTAACTGACGGATGACAGTGACAATGACAATCTCATTCTGTCAGCAAATGTCATTGTGACGTTTTCAATGCGTTCAAGAAAACAGTGATGCGTCCGTCAAAAACAAAAAAGAAAATACTTTTAAATATTAGGCGCTGATATACTTAGCATTTAAGTGCTTAAATTCCAAAGTACCACATATCAAAAAATTTCAAAAATGTTTTTATTGTAAAAATACAATAAAAACATTTTTGTATGTTGCAAAAAGACTTATGGTTGTTTTATTCCATATTTAGTATATTTTGACAATGTTTTTTAAACTTATTCAAAAGTAACTTAGATCTCTAGTATTCAGTTTTTTATAAAAGTACTTAAAACATTTAATGCTACTTAAAAAGTATATTTTTAAGTAGCATTGTTATACATCGTTAGAAGCATATGCTACTTATACGCTTCTAACGATGTATAATATTATGCATATATTTGATATAGGTATAGGTACTTATATCTAATAAGAAAAAAGTGTAATTTTGATTTGTGGTACTTTTGAATTTACTTAACGATTTTATTTACGATTGTTTCATGAACTGCGCAACTTCATACTTTCATACGAAATGCCAAGGCTAGGTCAAGTTAATGCTAAGCTAGGCTAGGTTTGTATTAAGGATCAAAAGAATGCATAATTTACGTCTGTCGAAAGAATGAACGCTAAAAATGTCGATTAAGTAAGTAACAAATTTAAAATGAAAAAACAAATTTAGAAATTGTAACCTTTATTTACTTAAGAAAATAGGTATAGGTAGACCTAATTAATTGTCTAGTTATCTTAATACCTACTAAAGTTAGTATTTTTTGGTAATATTTTAGAATTGCTTCCGTAACAAATTCAAATAGTCTAAAAACAACTATATACTATTCACATTACATGTGTCATATCAAGACACTAATTTTAATTTTTAATAAATTATAATCAATTATCTTGGCAGTTATTAAAATCATGCATAGATATTTGGCACTATTAAATAAAAAATTAAATATTAAGTAATTTTTAATTATAAAAAGAATTTTGTTTACTATAACAATCGACTGAAACTTTTGTTGCGGGACTTTCGTTAGTAAGTAGTTCTCGCACAAACTATTTACATCACTTGAATATTTGATGATGTCCTAATATCTTGAAAAACTTCTGAGCAGGCGACTCAACGAGGAGATACAGAGGCAGCGATGTGACGTAGCTCAGTGCTATTGTAATCGTCCAATGCTCAAGCTGTAATAAATAATACTAAGGTACTCAAAGTCTTCTAGAAGATATAGATACTAGTAGCTTTACCATGTGTTTACAATAAAATATTTATATGGAAAATTGACAATTTGACAGTGACAATTGACACTTTTCATATAAATGTTTTACGTTTCGCTAGCGAGTATATGGAAAATTGTCAATTTGACATTGACAGTTGACACTTTTCATATAAATGTTTTACGTTTCGCTAGCGAGTATATGGAAAATTGTCAATTTGACATTGACAGTTGACACTTTTCATATAAATGTTTTACGTTTCGCTAGCGAGTATATGGAAAATTGTCAATTTGACATTGACAGTTGACACTTTTCATTTAAATGTTTTACGTTTCGCTAGCGAGAGCGTAAAATATTTATATGGAAAATTGTCAATTTGACATTGACAGTTGACACTTTTCATTTAAATGTTTTACGTTTCGCTAGCGAGAGCGTAAAATATTTATATGGAAAACTGTCAATTTCACATTGACAGTTGACACTTTTCATATAAATGTTTTACGTTTCGCTAGCGAGTGCGTAAAATATTTATATGGAAAATTGTCAATTTGACATTGACAGTTGACACTTTTCATATAAATGTTTTACGTTTCGCTAGCGAGTGCGTAAAATATATATATGGAAAATTGTCAATTTGACATTGACAGTTGACACTTTTCATATAAATGTTTTACGTTTCGCTAGCGAGAGCGTAAAATATTTATATGGAAAATTGTGAATTTGACACTTTTCATATAAATGTTTTACGTTTCGCTAGCGAGAGCGTAAAATATTTATATGGAAAATTGTCAATTTGACATTGACAGTTGACACTTTTCATATAAATGTTTTACGTTTCGCTAGCGAGAGCGTAAAATATTTATATGGAAAATTGTCAATTTGACATTGACAGTTGACACTTTTCATATAAATGTTTTACGTTTCGCTAGCGAGAGCGTAAAATATTTATATGGAAAATTGTGAATTTGACACTTTTCATATAAATGTTTTACGTTTCGCTAGCGAGAGCGTAAAATATTTATATGGAAAATTGTCAATTTGACATTGACAGTTGACACTTTTCATATAAATGTTTTACGTTTCGCTAGCGAGTGCGTAAAATATATATATGGAAAATTGTCAATTTGACATTGACAGTTGACACTTTTCATATAAATGTTTTACGTTTCGCTAGCGAGAGCGTAAAATATTTATATGGAAAATTGTGAATTTGACACTTTTCATATAAATGTTTTACGTTTCGCTAGCGAGAGCGTAAAATATTTATATGGAAAATTGTCGATTTGACATTGACAGTTGACACTTTTCATATAAATGTCATTGTCATTGTAAACACATGGTGAGGATACTGTAAATGACTTCTCTTACGATAGTGATATAAGAGATGTGTAGAAGACCACCCAAAGCTATCTGCATCACAGAAATGTTCCAGTGCACCATGAAGATCGAGAGGGACATTCGACTCGGAATCTGCCACAACCTCCACGAAAGGAACTGCCAGAACACATCTGTAAACCAATACCACAGATTTTACTAGTGTCTGGAAATGGAACAGATTGTTTAGTTCTTGTCAACTATAGTATCGACATCTATACTTTACTTTACTAATATTATAAAGCTGAATAGTTTGTTTGTTTGTTTGGTTGAACGCGTTAATCTCAGGAACTACTGGTTGGAATTGAAAAATTCTTTGTGTGTTGTGTTGCATATTGTAGTCTGTGGCTCAATCTATGATGAAGAGTATTGACAATACTTGAGATAGTGCTTTATGTCTATGATTGAAGTGAGTTCTAATAAATATGTCTTCCGAAGTCGTAGAATCTTTCATTTAAAATATTTATAATAAAACGCCCTGAAGCAACCCACGAATAGAAACATGTTGGATAGTCCATTTATCGAGAAAGGTTTTAGGCTATATAACATTTTGAACGCGGACGAAGTCGCGGGCACTAGCTAGTTCTTCATGCGACTATAGTACGCTTTCTTTCCTACGTTCATCTATCCACAATAGTCCTGCGATTCTTTTAATATTATCTCTGTAAACGAAACGGTTTATGGTTCATTGTCCTGTTCAATCCCGATTTGACTAAACCATCTTAAACTTCAATTTTCTTAAACTTACAGAATGATATTGAATGAATTCATAGAACTGTTAAAATCTTTATAAAAGTATAAGTAATCTTTGAATAATATTTAAAAAAAAGGTACCTACTCTTAGGTATAATGTTTCTGCATTAACACTCAACATTAAAATAATAGATATGTATTAATTATGTATCTATGAAACAGGATTGTTTTGAAAATATCTAAAAATTCGTTTTGTTTTGTTTATTGAAATGGAGTGTTGCCTGTGTCTCCTAGTAAATCCTTAAATATAACTTGAAAATATTATATATTTACAATCAATTTTAGTGAAGATTCCGAAGATGGCAGTGGATATGAAGACAGAATAGAGCGATCGATCCAACGCTGCGTACACAGCCATGGCCTCCCTCGAGTCGACATCTCTGATCCAATAGCCGGCGAATAACCACAAGAGCATGCATGGAATCGATAACCTGTGTATTGTTCGCATCCACTGAAACGACAATATCAAATTCATCATCATTTAGCTGTCTACTGCTTTTTTTTTTAATTTTATTTTTTTATTATATTATCACACGTACCCCAGGGGCTGGTTCTTGAACCAAACCAATGCAAACGTTTCGTTGCGTTATATAAAGCCCGGTGATTGGTTGTTGTAACGCCTATATAAAATTTTGACCAATCACAAAGCTTTCTCTCAGAGTAGCGTTTACTGACTAATACTGACTGTACGTTTGCTCTTGGCTAGGGCCCTTGATACACAAGTCAGGGGGACCTTATTAACTCTATGGTTACCTCCAATATAATTTAAGCTTATGTCAATAAAATTTTACAGTGTCGCTATATTTCAGATGGGACCTGCGGGAATAAAGTCTAAACTAAATGTCTAGAATATGTTGGCGTATCAAAAATTATACAACAGCCCATATCTCAATTTTTATTGTTTTTTATTTTTTATCAAAATTGTAAAAATTTCTTTTGAATATTTTTTTCCTTAATCAGTTTTGACGCATTTTCCTCTATGATTTTTGTATTAATTTCCTGTTCTAGATCGAACCTTTTCAAGCTATTAATTGGGCACTCGAATATCACATGTCTACTGCTTGTCGTGTGACTTTTTAAGTCACATTTTAACAAATTAAATACACATATGTGAGTTACTTTTGAAGATATCAAACAGGATTTCACTTGGTTAACTTACATGGTTGGTTATATGAAATTATAATCTATATCTATACTCTATACTAATATTATAAATGGGAAAGCATGTTTGGATGTATTGATGTTTGTAAGTCTTTCACGCAAAAACTACTGAATCGATCACCTTGAAATTTTGCATACACGTTGTCTGGGACACCAGAAAGGATATAGGGTACTTTTAATCGTTTAACGCGGACGAAGTCGCGGGCACCAGCTAGTATTATAAATGCGAACGTATGTTTGGATGTTTGTAACTCTTTCACGCAAAAACGACTGAATCGATCACCTTGAAATTTTGCATACACGTTGTCTGTGACACCAGAAAGGACATAGGGTACCTTTCGTCCAGAAAAAATGGACTATTCCCGAGGGATAAATAAAAAATTAAAAACTAACGCCTGGCCCAAAGTGTTAAAGCAACACGAGGTCAAGCGTTATATAGCTTTTTTTTAAATTTTCAACGCGGACGAAGTCGCGAGCACCAGCCAGTTATATAATGACACTATTCCATTTCGTACATCGAATTTATGATCTGCTCTAATGTTGCGACATGAAATTGTAACCGCACATAATTCTCACATAAGCAAATCAATTTGAGGTTCGACTTGAAACACTTACAAAGTACTGGTGCGGTTTGAAGCCGATTTGTCGAACGTGGTGACATAGGAAGGCCAGGAAGAGGCCGGCAAGTGAGGCCGGAAGGCTACTCCACGGAGACGTATAAAGCCTTGTGAACGAGGGCTCGTTTTTGAACTGGCTGCGCAAGTTTCTGCAAGATCCACAAAATAATTTTTTTCAACTAAGTAACTCTATCCATTGTAAATAATTGAATACGAAATAGGTATTTCTTCTCACTCAGGGTTTGTGATGAACAGCATCGCTTTGAGGTTCCAGTTGTAGGCGACGAGGAAGTTGACCGCGACGGATGAAATGAACAGTAGTCCAAGTGTTTTGAGCGCTGCCTTTACGTTCTTAGTGAATAATAGAGTTATTACAGCGGCGACCACATACAGTTGCATATCTGCGGCCAAGTACCTGAAATTATCACATTTACAGCTAACTAGTGATCACAGCCACGTTTTGCTTCGGCATGCGTACGAAGGTGGTATTGAAAATTTCGGGAATCAAGAAAGTGATACAACATTATTAGTGGAAAAGATATTTATTGTTTTTCGAAGTATTCTCCTTGAAACTTGACACATTTTTCCATTCGATGGAACCAATTATTCCATTCTGAAGTTGGGGTATTCAAAATGGCCGTTTTGTAGGCGTCTACAGCTTCTTCAGGTGACGAAAATCGTTGACCACGCAATATATTCTTAATTTTGGGGAAATGATAAAAATCATTCGGGCTTAGGTCAGGGCTGTACGGCGGATGGTCTAATAATTCAATGTTTTCTTGCTCTGTGGGCGGTACGAGGGCTCGCATTGTCGTGATGGAGGATGATGCGGCGGTTGCAGTTCTCTTTACGGAGTTCAGAGACGATCTGCGGCAAACAAATGCTAGCATACCATTCTGCATTGACCTGTCTTTGTTCCTAAAGAGGAATAGTCGCAACATGGCTGGTTTTAGAGACAAACGTGGCCACCATTTTTTTTTGCAACGCACCCTGAATGAACAACTTTTGTTGGCTTCAACTCATTTTCGAACACCCAAACTCGTGACTGGTTTTTTATTTCGGGTTCGTATGCGTATATCCAGGACTCGTCACCTGATACGACGCTGTATACACCATTTGATGATCCTCCGTGGAATCTTTCGAGAGTTCTAAAGCACCAAGTAACGCGAGCCGCTTTTTGCTCATCATAGAGTGAATACGGGATCCATCGGGAAAACAACTTTTTTATACCTAGTTCATGCAAGATTATTTGTATTTGAATCATGCCAATGTCTCAAGTTGCCTGAATTTCGCGATATGTTACATATCGGTCTTCCTCAATCAGCTTACGCACGGCATCAAAGTTATCTTGGGTGACTGCTGTTTTTGGGCGACCTTGACGGGGATCGTCACAGAGCTTGACACGTCCACGTTGAAACCAGCGATAAATTTTGTGCTTTTAGATGTTTTTAGATGTGCTTTTAGATGCTTTTAGATGGGGCTTCTTCACCAAATGCAAAAAGCATCCGATCAACACACTGTTTTTGTGTGAAACCACTTCAAAAGTCATAATAAATCATTGCTCTTGAAATTCCTCGAGTCAATTCTATTTTCATACTGGCTTTACAAGTTCGAAAAAGACCTTGTGACAAGACTGCGTTCTTTAAAAAAAATAAATAAATGGTATTCGATTAATAAAACCAAGGAGCTTTCGATTATAAAGACTTTATTATGCCAAGAACAATGGAAATATTAAAAATCCCGCTACTTTTAGTGCAGCCTATTTAATTGCGTATGGGGCGCGCGGTACTGGACATTGCTTATATATATATAATACTAGCTGGTGCCCGCGAATTCGCCCGCGTGAGAATTATATACCTACTAAAACTTTCCTCGAGAATCACTCTATCCATTGTTGATAACAGCATGAAAATCGGTGCAGAAGTTTTTGAGTTTATCGCAAACAGACAGACAGACAGACGCAGCGGAGGACTTTGTTTTATAATATGTAAAAGGACTATTTCTCTCGTTTAGGGTTGAATTTCCAAGAACGACGAAATACGTATATATATTCATTTATGCTGAGAAACTTTAATATTAAATTTTATTCTTCTTCAAAAATTACGGACTTTCCATATGAACTTTCAACCGTTATTTTAGGGGAGAAGTTTTCAAAAACGTATTTATTTATTTCGAACCAGCAGCTTGTATACATCGAATTTGAACACAAAGATATATTATTTCGATGACGACACGTTTGGTCTAGTGGCTAATAACCCTAGCTGTTAACCAAACGGTCGCGGGTTCGAATCCCGCTAGGGGCAAATGTTTATGTGTTAACATTTTATCTTTGTACCTGAGTCATGGATGTTTTCTAATTTCTAATTTATAATATGTATGTATTTACCAAAAAATAATAATAATCTATGTATTATATCAACTGTCTGGTATTCATAATACAAGCATTACTTGCTTACTGTGGAACTAGATGGCGCTGTGTGGAATGTGTGAAGATATTTATTTATTTATTTTATATGAAATTTCATTGTTCTAACTTTAAAAATGACAGTGCATCCCTTATTTTATCCCTTTAGGGGTGGAATTTCCAAACATCATGAAATGCATCTGCCAAAAATTCAAACACTTCTTGTTGTGGCTCTGCGTTGATGATTATTATAACGGGTCTTTAGGGTAAAAAAAAACCATCATAAAAAAAATCGAGCAGTGAACACGAAACTCAAAATCAGCTCGGGGTCAAAGAACGCGCGGGCACCGAACTCCCACCAGAACTACTTACCGCCAAGCCACGCACATCCTTTCGGTTTCCCATACTCATTTACTGAAACACAACAGCACACATGCTGTTATTTCACGGTGGTCTTCGTCTTCGTAAGGGGGTGGTTACTGCAGCCAGAGGGGCTTCCCAAATGATTGTAGGTACTTGCCAGATACCGACTAGAGCCAACTGTGAAATCATTTCTAAAGTTGGCCCTGCGGGTAATCGAACCCGGGACTACCGAAACAGAGCTTTAAAGCGAGCTCGTCAAGTAATTTTTATTTTGAGCTACATATGGAATACTGAGTTCTGAAATCGAAATCTAAATTAGCCTTATGGCTTAGTACGCACTGCGGTTTCAGACACGCGTTTTTCGCGAGTCTGAAACCGCAAAAAAAATGTAACACAAAGCTTTCTATACAAGCGCACGCATTGGCAACTTTTTTCACTGACTGATTTTAAAAACGCAAGACTGATTATATAAAACGTAACTTGCTACATTTTGATCGCGGTTTTTAAACGCGTGATTTTTTTTCTGTCCCATAGTAATAGTATGTGGGCGCACGCACGGCGGTTAACCGCATTCGGTTTTTTATTAATAATAATAATAATAATAATAATAAATTTATTTGATAAGTATTTCATTACACATACACATAATACATAATAGGAATATATAATTTATAAATACTTATTCAATATATTTCATTCAGTCTGGACTTTAGCGACCGCAGAGGATAGTCGTTTTTTGCGGTAAGGATAAGTCATGTCGTCTGAATCAGATACATCGTCGTCTGCAGACAACGTGTCAAAAAACATTATCATTGAAGTGGAAAAAAGGCCGGCATTATATGACAAAACATTAAATCAGTATAGAGACAGAAATATTAAGGCTATAAAACCAAAACTATAACACACGCTGCTCGCTAGAAATCCATGATGGTACTGAAATAAATTTAAGCCAAACGTCAGCCGCAATGCGTGCGCGTATGCGGTTTTGCGTTTTCAGCTATTTCTCAACCGCTTGCGTTTAATCGCAGTGCGTGCTAAGCCGTATAGGAAGCTTTGTGTTACATTTTTTTTGCGGTTTCAGACTCGCGAAAAACGCGTGTCTGAAACCGCAGTGCGTGCTAAGCCATCGTCTGGTGGCTCTGACCAATCTCTTGCAAACCTGTATTATGTCAAAAAAAGCACGTTTGCTTTTTTGTTTCGGTATTTATTTATATTTATATTTGATACAGTACACAAACAGAATGCAATTAAATACTTGTAAACTATAAATTACATGTGTATGGACAATTATATAAATTGCACTCCTAAACAGTGTACTTAACATGTTTATTTTAAATTAACTACTAATGGTCTTAAATACTTAATTATTTCGCAATTTATAATACTTTCTTAATTTCTACATAAATATTAGTCAATCTATTTTTGAATTTAGAACACCTGCCGTCAAATATATGAAAACCTATTAGGTATTCAATTTTGTTTATTTATCTTATGATAGACAATTTTATGATTATGTCCCTTACAGAGGAGCATACGTCCCGCAAATAGGATTAAATTGTATTATTGGATATTGCTTTGACTTGTACATATAATGTAATTAATTGAATTGATTTATTATTATTATTATTTTTTAAATTTTTAACAGAGACAACATGTAACATATTATTATAGAAATTGGTACGCAAATGTAAACGTGTTTTTATAAAACTAATGTATGTAAGGTAAATTTTGATGTGCTGTTGGTATTTCAATTAAAAAAAAAAATTAAAAAAAAAATCGGTTTTTTTTTTAAATTCTTAAATGATCTTATTGCGTGATCGATTGTTGCGATATTCTTATTAATTAAAGTCGACACTCGACATAATTTCTAGCGGACTGTTAAGCACCTAATATTGCCTTAAAAACAACTGGCCAAATCAAAAACTTTCCGCTTACGTTTATATTTAAAAATAAGTTTAAACAGGTTTTATAACATTAATGCTTCCAAAAATATCTTGCTCGTACGTCATAGTGACCTTCGATTATTCGGTACGGATTGGTATTTTGTTTATGGAAGCTTTCTTGCGATCAATATGTAAGTATAAGGTAATAAATTGTAATGTTTACCACGTTTGTATGAGGCAATTGTCTTCAGAGTAGACAAAGTTGTTAATGTAGAGAGCTTGCGTCCACCATTTGCGCCTACATCGCTCTCGCTCCCGCCAGACTAGCGGACCCCATAGGGCTCCGTCGGCCAAGCGAGCCCACCAAGTCGCCGTGGCTCCTACCACCACTAACTGGATCGGTGTCATTCTGTACAGACCAAACAATTAAATGCGTTTGTATAGATTCCGTATTCTAAGGCTCGAGTTCACCAACAGACGGTTAGTTATAAACAGCTGTTTAAAATTTAAACAGCCGTTTAATAATATTTTGTTGATCACCATCGCTAAAATGCGGGTAAACCCTAAATATCAGATTAATCAAAGTTAATCAAATGTTTAGAGCGTTTAACCCGCATTAATCGTTAAGTTAATCAGATGTTTAGGGCGTTTAATCCGCATTAATGGTTAAGTTAATCAGATGTTTAGGGCGTTTAACCCGCATTAATCGTTAAGTTAATCAGATGTTGAGGGCGTTTAACCCGCATTAATCGTTCAGTTAATCAGATGTTTAGGGCGTTTAACCCGCATTAATCGTTAAGTTAATCAGATGTTTAGGGCGATTAACCCGCATTAATCGTTAAGTTAATCAGATGTTTAGGGCGTTTAACCCGCATTAATCGTTAAGTTAATCAGATGTTTAGGGCGTTTAACCCGCATTAATCGTTAAGTTAATCAGATGTTTAGGGCGTTTAAACCGCATTTTAGCTATTGTGAACAACAAAATATTATTAAACGGCTGTTTAAATTTTAAACAGCTGTTTAAAAATAACCGTCTGTTGGTGAACTCGAGCCTAAGGCATATTACAAAGTAGATGATTATTTGGATGGATAATGACGTCTGGTCTATGTCATACGTCATACACAGCATAATGGATTAGAATAATATATACTTTACAATTAATGTACATAATGTAATATTTGTTTATTTAGAAATTAAAATAAAAAAGATGCTATTCCTGTGTAGTTTCTTTGGCCGTTCACCTCCACAGAGCAATGCACACCTTGACAGTGAACGTGCCATTCTCTGCCATTCTCTGACGTCGAAAAGCGATTTTGTTATTTCGAATAAAAATGTTTTGAATTTGAATTTGGAAGACAAATAAGCTTAGGACTGTTTGCTTATACCCCGGCATTAGGTTAGGTTTAGGTAGCTATAGCTACCCTTACTGACCCGTCTCAAATCACACCCTGTAGGTATGTACAGTCCTTGTACCCTGTTTACTATAGTGGGAGTCTTATCATATTTAAAATATTCCTATTTGTGTGAGACAGTGACGCCTTTTGTCTCACACAAATAGGAAATGATTTAATTGAATTGAATGAAATATCTTATACACACTATCTAGCCGACCTAGATAGTAATATAGGTCAGTGTTAAAGACGACAGTTACTACTCACCATATTATGTACACACTAACAGTGAAAATAAAATTACAGAGGTCAAAAATCTACAGTCCCATTAGCCAAAGGAGATTTGACAATGCGTTATGTTGCCTACCTAAATATTCGATCAAGCAGACATTGCGCCATTGTTCTTATGGAGAATTTCATGGGATTTTCTTCGGCGTGTAGCAGTAAATTGTAACCGAGGAGGAAACTGGAGAGCACTATGAATGTTTGCACTATTAAGGTACCGTTGTGAAGAAATGTTGCCAGTGGGTGTTGGCTAGTCTGTAAAAATTTATAACAATCTTTACAATCATATTAAAGCTCGAGTTCACCAACAGACGGTTATTTTTAAACAGCTGTTTAAAATTTAAACAGCCGTTTAATAATATTTTGTTGTTCACAATCGCTAATATGCGGGTTAAACGCCCTAAACATCTGATTAACTTAATGATTAATTTGATGTTTAGGGCGTTTAACCCGCAGTTTAGCGGTGGTGATCAACAAAATATTATTAAACGGCTGTTTAAATTTTAAACAGCTGTTTATAACTAACCGTCTGTTGGTGAACTCGAGCCTAAATACGTTTTTTTAGCCAATTACGATGTTTGTAATTCAAAAACAATACTCGTACTGCTTTGTATTTAGTAATGTAAATACATGTTATACTCACTTCTTCCAAAAAGTTCGGATTTTCCAAATAAGCCATGAATTGGGAAAAGATTGAGTGCCCAAACATTACTATAATTAATGATAAAGTTCTGTAAATGAAAAAATCTAATACATTAGAATAAAACAGTTTTTGTGTAGAAAATTTACTCAGGCCTGAAGTATTCACAGACAAAAATTATGCTTCACCATCTGTCAAGTAGGCTAACCGCCATTTAAAGTCACCGGTAACCGGAAATGATGGAGATGATATACATTTGTTTGTGCGGTAAAAGTCACAAACATTAAAAAAAAATAATTAGAAAAATTAGTTGGTGAAAGAGGACCTAAAAGTTATAATTTTTTAAAAGATTAGAAGTGTTGAAAACCATAAACATTATGTTAACTGTGCCGAAGGTAAGAAATGTCGCCACTATAGACCGCAATTAAAGTTTTCCGATAATGTCTATCGGATCAGTATCGCAAAAGTAAAGTCCCGTTTGTGACTTTTCCCGTACAAACAAATTTATATCATCTCCATCACTCCCGTTTACCGGTGACTTTAAATGGCGGTTAGCCTACTTGACACATGGTGAAAGAGGCCCTAAGACTTACAAAAGTCAATTCTCTTGGATTTACCACATGTTCTGAATGCAGATTCTAATTTCTGTGAGAAAAAAACTGACAAGAAACCTCATAGTTTGTCTTTTCAACATCAACTTGCTAGCGAGTAGGATAAACAAATAAGTAATCAGACTTCAGCCTATACTCCATTAGTTATACGATGGATCAATAATAATATATACGATTTATGCATAATTTCTCTTTTACTACTTTTTCAAATTTGAATAACTAGCTGGTGCCCGCGACTTCGTCCGCATCGAACGATGAAAGGTACCCTATGTCCTTTCTGGTGTCCCAGACGATGTGTATGCAAAATTTCATGGTGATCGGTTCAGTAGTTTTTGCGTGAAAGAGTTACAAACATCAATACATCCAAACATACTTTCGCATTTATAATATTCGCTGGTGCCCGCGACTTCGTCCGCGTTGAACGATGAAAAGTACCCTATATCCTTTCTGGTGTACCAGACAACGTGTATGCAAAATTTCATGGTGATCGGTTCAGTAGTTTTTGCGTGAAAGAGTTACAAACATCCAAACATACTTTCGCATTTATAATATTCGTACGGAATTGAATATTTGGACTTGATCTTCACTTCACTTGGGACCAAATTATAGATGTGTATCCTATGCATGGACAAACAAAAGCTTTTTTCGTGCTTAAGTAAAAGTTGTTTGAAACATTTACGTCTTTCGAGTAAGTATATCAAGAAAAGATCACAAACTTACTTAATGCCATGTATCGGATTTAAAGCTGACAGTCTCGGATCACCATCTTTGTGACATGCTGTCAAACGTTTCCAATTGGCAATTATAGACCAAGCCGAAATGTAAGGGTTTGCTGAAATACCGTTAGTATAATTAACTTGGTTAAATGTTAGTTTGCACAAGTAGTCAATAAGTTTTAAAATTTAGGGGCCTACCTTTCTCTTCTGGATTCCTCATTAAGTCGTACATTGTTCCAACAATGTTAAGTACGAGAACAATTCCTACGATGCATGCAAACATTAAATCCACCACATCTATTGGTTTCCACAGTTCAGGTGCGGGTTCAAATCCGATTTTGCAATATTCCAGTTCACTCAGTTGTACAGAAAAGTTGTAAGCTTCCGACAAAAGAGTTTGTCCGCATTTTGCAAAGCGTTCTTCGGTAACTCCCTTCAATGAGGGACATTGGCGACTGACACAGATGCCTCTATGTAAACGTAGGCGATTGTAATAGTGTTTGTTTTCTGAAAATTTCTGAATATATTTTTTAAAAGCGGCCTTTGAATTTTTATTTGAATTTTTTGCAAGCGAAACTACTTTTGATATTACACTCAGTAGTGGCAAGGCACAATACGTTTCTCGATCAAAAATTGGACAGTAAGGCTTTCTGCCAACCACAATAATTACAGAAAAGCACCGTGAAATAACAACACACGTGCATATAATTATAGATACATGTACCTACTTATATATATTATATATATTTTTTAAATTATTCGTATTTTCTTTTTGTGTAGGCACTTATAAATTTTAATATGTCTAACCTTGTAATAGGCTGTATAAAAATTTAACTCTTATTATGTATTTCTAAAATGTTACATGCATGCTGTAAGGTTGGCTATTAAAGAAATAATATATATATATTATTTCTTTAAAATTTATATACTTAGGTATATATATATATTTACCTCAATTAAGTGAAGGGTTACATTATTTGGTAAAGTTTCCGAGACATTAAAGCTTCCTAGACAGTAAGTTCCTGTGCGCTTAGAAGTACACTCATCGTAGTCTTCCAATCCGAACAATGGTGGCAGCAAGTCTGTATGGAAAAATTTGCAAATTGGATGGATAATTTGCTAATTTCCATTTGAACTAAAACTGTATTTTCAATTAAATAAACTAACCAGTTGATTTTGTGGTCACCGCTGCCACTAACATTGCACATATCACCCCTTTAAAGATGCACATCCCTAGAATGGCTTGCTTTTAAACAGACTTGTGTACGAATGAGGATATTTGAATAACCAAGGGTTTAATAAACAAATAGCCTGATACGTTTTGTGACGCAAATGCACATGGGTATGGACCGGAGGTACCGGTTATTTTTTTTTGTGTAAATCAACATGACATCACTTTTTATTAATCTTATTATTTATTTTATTTTCAGATATCCCAAAACCGGATCTCATTCGTTTTATATTTTAATTATATGACCCCAAATCAGTCATTGCCCTGTCAAATTCGATATGAAAGTATCATCAAAACTTCCGCCATTTTCGCAGTGTGTTTTCAAAAAAAAAAAGTTTCAAACAATTACGACCACAAAAAAAAAATTAGCAAAATCGGTCATGCCGTTCTCAAGACACACACTTTTGACTTTTATTTATATAAATGTCAATATTAATGCGTACTCCGTACTAATATTAATAAATGCGAAAGTATGTTTGTATGTTTGTAACTCTTTCACGCAAAAACTACTGAACCGATCATTATGAAATTTTGCATACACGTTGTCTGGGATAACAGAAAGGACATAGGGTACCTTTCATCCAGAAAAAAGGACTATTCCTGAGGGATAAATAAAAAATTAAATACTAACGCCTGGCCCAAAGTGTTATAACAACACGAGGTCAAGCGTTATATTGTTTTTTTTTTTTTTTAATTTTCAACGCGGACGAAGTGGCGAGCAAGAGCTAGTGTATTTATAATTTTTAAATTTTCTTGCAGTTTCAACGCTTCCATTTATCACTATTAGAATCGCTCCACGAGTTGCGCGCGTTCCTAGATGACGACAGAGACCCTTGAATCAAGTTTTCATCTTGCCTCCTGCACTTTACAATGAAAAAAAAAATTATATAGGTATTATACTATATAAATAATATTATAATAATGTTTTATATTACATTTTTTTTTGTGTATTTCATTCAATGTAATTCATTTTCAAAAGTTGTTGTGTTCTAACGAAACACAAAACCACAGATGCTGCTATTTCACGGTTGTATTCTGTAATGGGGTGGTTACTATCGCCATAGAGTAAATAGTATAAATACTGTTAAGTACTATTTACTCTATGCTATTGCCAAAAGACTGCTAAATTAATCGTAGGTACTCTGTAACTACTAAAAAACATTTCTTACTAGCTGGTGCTCGCGACTTCGTCCGCGTTGAAAATAAAAAAAAAGCAATTTTATTTATTTATTTATTTATTTATTTATTTATTTATTTATTTATTTATTTACAGGATATTTAGTTTATTGGCTATGAAAACACACACTAGGCTGTATCGTGTGCTTCATTATATTAATTAAAATAATTAAAAATTGAAATAATAATTTATAAATTATTAAATATAAATTAAATTAATAATAAGTAGGTATATATAAAAGTAAGACACAATAAATTTAGATTATAAATTGATGCTATCGAAATATGTGGTAGATATTACGTATTTAAGACTGAACAACTATTTATTAATCTTAACCTTAACTTTACGTATGATATAATGCTTAAGTACGCAATGTTTTGTAATTTCGTTGTAAATGCTTAATTGTACGATTAAAACGTTTCGCAATTTGTGTTCGTACCTACTAGTGACAGAGGAACTATAAATACACGCTTTTTTACCAGGTCTGAGTATTCACGACAATTGATAACTTGTTAATGAGCAAATAAATTAATTTTCAGTAAAAAAAGTTGTCTAACGCTAAGTACTTTGCTGTGTTTATATAATTATGTAGTGGGATATCTAAAGTTTTTCTTCAGCATTGCTTTAAGGACTGATCTCTGAGCTCTTTCGATTTCTATCATGTTTGTTTTAGAAGATCGTCCCCAACAGGAATTACAATACATTAAGATCGATTGACATAGGGCAAAATATACGTTTTTTAGAATAGTAGTTGAGGTTATATTACTGAGTTTGCGCATTATGTGAATTATGGTACCGAATTTCTTAGACAAATATGATATGTGTTGTTTAAAAGTTGAACATTGATCAATTTGTATGCAATTGATACTATACTATCGCAGTTGTCTATACTATCGCAGTTGGATGAATCTGCGTTAGACGTAGGTACATTGATCATGTAATTTTATTTGTTGAGATGAAGGTGGACTTGATGCTTGTGTTTTATGAAAACAAATATAATTGATCTTTTTTATATTTAAAGTTAATAAATTCCAATTTAGCCATTCAGTAATTTGTGATAGGCCTCTGTCTGCGAGTGAAAAAACACCTTCCCATGATTGGTCATTAAAAAGTAAAACTGTATCATCTGCATAACATATTACATCAGTGTTTTTCAGATTGATTGTATGAATGTCATTTATATATAATATGATGAACAAAGTAGGACCTAAAATACTACCTTGGGGAACACCGAAGGATGTTTTTTGTACATTACTAGTGAATTGATCTATTTTTACATATTGTTTTCTGTTTTGTAGGTAAGTTGAAAACCAATTTAAAGCTGATTCCCTGATGCCGAATTTTTTTAGCTTTGTTAATAGAACTTGGGTAGACACAGTGTCAAAGGCTTTTGCCAAATCTAGAAATATTCCTATGCAGTTTTGGTTTTTATCTAAATGGGAAGCAATAAGTGAAGTTAAAAGAGAGACAGCATCTTCAGTAGACTTTTTTGTTCTGAAACCAAATTGACGGGGAGAGAGTAAGTTTTTATCTTCAAGGTAGCATATAAGTCTTTATTAACTAACTTTTCAAGTAGTTTAGAGAAAACTCCAAGTAAAGAAATTGGACGGTAATTATTTGGTGTTTTTTGCATCTACTTAAAATTTATGTATAAGATGGATTACTGCTTTCCACACTTGACCTCGTGTTGCTATAACACTTTGGCCAGGCGTTAGTTTTTTATTTTTTATTTATCCCTCGGGAATAGTCCTTTTTTCTGGATGAAAGGTACCATATGTCCTTTCTGGTGTCCCAGACAACGTGTATGCAAAATTTCATGGTGATCGGTTCAGTAGTTCTTACGTGGAAGAGTCACAAACATCCATATATCCGAACATACTTTCGCATTTATAATATTAGTATAGATATATATAGATATTGACTTGTGTTAAACGCCTACCATTTTGAATATACGCTCACTGCTTATAGAAAAGATATTGCCATTGTTTTAACTTGAGGCGCAAGAAATAAAATAGCGATGAACCAAGCAAGACAATGCGCAACAGAACACATCAGATATCCAATAGGGCGTGACGATGTTCACTGTCGCAACCAAATAGTGGACAGGGACTTAATTGCCTTCACATATTAATGGACACAGTAGCAGCGAACCGAGCATCAGGTTTACGAACTTATTTTGTAATATTACGGACGACATTTCTTCGCAAACATTTTAGTTAAGTATAAGTATATAGTTAAGTCGACGACACGTTTGGTCTAGTGGCTAGTAATCCTAGCTGTTAACCAAACGGTCGCGAGTTCGAATCCCGCTAAGGGCAAATGTTTATGTGTTAAATAATTTTACCTTTGTACCTGAGTCATGGATGTTTTCTATTTATAATATGTATGTATTTACAAAAAAAAAAGTAATCTATATAGTATGTCAACTGTCTGGTATCCATAATACAAGCATTATTTGCTTAATGTGGAACTAGATGGTGCTGTGTGGAATGTGTGAAGATAAAAAAAAAGATATCATCAAATTGGCTTGGATTTTTACGCTTTTTCAATTGGCATGTTACGAGCAACTTCAAGAAGGTAAATGAGGGGACTCCTTTATCACTTATCGAAGAGTTTATTTTATTTTTATTTTATATATATTAGGGAAACATACAATATCTCGCTACACATTATACATATATACACATACAAGAAAAATATAAATCAGCAAAGTTTCCACTAAATTACTAAAACATATTATAAATTACAAGCCACTACAGAATATTGGAGCTGGTAGAAGACATACAAAAATATAAGAAATACACAAAAAAATAAATAAAGAGAAAAACAAATAAATAAACCAGTTAACATATAACATACAAAATAAACAAATAAACTTCACAAATATTTTCACAGCTATATTTTCGAGGCTTCGTTTATATGACACCTGAAAATATCCAAATCTAAGCAAGTTATAAAATTTACAGGAGCGATGCAAAAAGGTATTGCTTGTATAATTCCTTTATCCTTTCCTAAGAGTTTATCGCTGCTTAACGCAGTGTGTATAAGATATTTAATTCAATTCAATTCAATCATTTATTGCAAAACCATAATGTATAGAATAGATGATGTTACAAAATTTATAAAGATCAGTGTTATGGCATGCAACTTAGGGTCTAGGAGAGAGGAAGCGTATTAAACTATATAAAAATATAGTTTTAAACATATAAATATATATGGTAATAAATAGTGGTATGGCACATTGCGTTTCGCAGTCTTTTGGGCAGGCCGTCTGGCGGCTGTAACCACCACATTACAGAATACGACAGTAAAATAACAGCATATATGTGCTGTTGTGTTTCGTTGAGTGAGTTAGGTATGCCAGAGCCCATTTCCCCTTATGTACTTATGACTTGTAGCACTTATGGCGTTGCTTGTGTTATAGGCGACGGTAGCCACCTACCATCAAGTGGACCTTTTATATATTAAGAAGATCAACATCAGATATTACCAATTAAATTTAAAACAAAAATTGAACACCTCTCTTTGGCTAAATTAAAATCATCTTCAATCATAATAAATCCTATTCCAGTTTGCAATTCTGACTTGATCGAATCCATGGACTTAGTCGGTTTCGATCTTTAGTCCATAAATTATTTAACAGACTAAAAATTCTTTCGTCAAAAGGCGTTGGTTGTTGGAATTGATAAAACTAAACCAACTAAGTATATATTTTTTTAGATTTATAAAGTCATTGGAATTGTTTGTTCTATAGAAATACGAGTAGTCCAAGCCGCCGCAGGCTTAACCTTGTGAATAAAAATATAGCATTCGTAACTTCCGGGACAGTAAAGTTGATAGGGTGGAATTGACTATTCTACATTAATTAAAACTTAAGAATGTTTTTACATGAGAAAATTTATATATATATATGACACTGTACATCAATCAGTTGTAACTTTCTTATAATAATTTAAAACAATATAAAAGAAATTGCCATAGACAAAATGGACAGCATTACGACCTTCCAACAAAAGTGTAATTCCTGGACGCGGGAATACACGCAAAATTTCGGGACTTTCCCGGTTATAGGCGACGCGACAGTAATCAGTCACCTGTCACAAGTGGACTGTCAACATGTCTGCGGTCCTTATAAAAAACATATAATAATTCTTAGCATGTGTGTATATATAGAAAAAATAATAATAGTTTTTTTTTAATTACTTTTGAAAGTTAAAAGGTAAGAAGTGGCTCTGAGTAATTTATTACCACAGTTTTTTATGTCCGGTAGTAAAATGCAGATTTATATTCATTAGGTCAATAGATCATTGTCATCGTCGTCTATAATCCGTACTTTTAATATTATAAATGCGAAAGTATGTTTGGATGAATGGATGTTTGTAACTCTTTCACGCAAAAACTATTGAACCGATCACCATGAAATTTTGCATACACGTTGTCTGGGACACCAGAAGGACCTTTCATCGTTCAACGCGGACGAAGTCGCGGACACCAGCTAGTACTAACATAAAATAGGTTACCTAGATAGTGTTTATTTTATGATATAATTGTTGAATTAAATCATTCAGAACTTTTCATATGTAAATTTGACGACCTCAGAGATTCCCGACCTACATATTATACGTGTATATATATCTTATGGGAGAAACGAGCCTTTATTGTCGTCAGCCACACCAATACAATAAATTTAAAATCTTCTTGCTTCCGTGTATCACAAAAGAGCGCTAACCTAGTTATACCACAGAACAGTCCCATTAGTGGTTTTGACAGATTAAGCTGCGTTCAGTTTAGCTGCGTTCACTTTAGCTGCGTTCAGATACTGATCACCGCCACACCACCCCCCCACGGAGAATTGAAGATCAAAGATCGAAAGGACGGGCAAATTTTACCCTACGACCTGAACGCGTTGTATATTTTGGTGAAGGTGTAGAAGGTGTAGTACGAGGGGCACACTGAAATGATCGGGAATAAGAAAAACCACATACACGGTATAGCTAAATTGTATTTTATTGTTTTTCGAAGTATTCTCCGTTCAACTTAATGCACTTTTCCATTCGTGCAAACCAATCATTAAAACAGTAATTCCAGTCTGAAGTTGATGTTGACAAAATGGCTGATTTGTACGCTTCCACAGCTGCTTCGGGGTCTTCAAACCGTTGACCGCGTAATAAATCTTTCATTCTAGGGAATGTAAAGAAATCGTTTGGGCTCAGGTCAGGACTGTACGGAGGATGGCTCATCAGCTCAACGTTTTCCTGCTTCAAAAAATCATTTGTCTTCCGAGCCGTATGCGAGCTCGCATTATCGTGATGTAAGATGATGCGACGTTTCGGGTTATTTTTTCGGAGTTCGGCTATCATTTCTGGCAAACATACCGTGATATACCACTCGGCGGTAACCGTTCTGGGTTCCTGTAAAGGAATTGTAGCAACATGCCCCTTTTTCGAGACAAACGTAGCGACCATTTTCTTTGACACGCTGCGGGAGCGAACCACTTTCGTCGGTTTGACCTCGTCTTCGAAGACCCAAACTGCTGACTGATGTTTTCTTTCAGGTTCGTATGAATAAATCCATGATTCGTCACCTGAGACGATATTATAAACGGCATTTGACTTCCCTCCGTTGAAGCGTTGCAGAGTATTCCGGCACCAATCTACACGAGCCGCCTTTTGCTCTTCGAACAAATTGTGGGGAACCCAGCGGGAAACTAGCTTTCTTACACACAGCTCATTCCGATACTGATAACAGCCCGAATCTGCTCGTATGTCACATGACGGTCATCTAATATAATAGTTCGCACAGCTGCGATGTTTTCAGGCGTGACCGCTGTTCTTGGTCGACCTGCAGAAGAAACAGTGCTGAGCGACACACGACCGCGTCGGAACTCGACATACCAGCGGTATATTGTCGTTTGGTATATTGGCACCGGCTTCAACATCATAAATCGAAACAAGTTCGCTGAGACATTTATCTTGAGATGTTCACGCGTGAGCTCCATTTCTGTTAATGACGTGTCAACTTTAAACCAACATAGTTTTTGTTTTTAATAAAATTTTTTTAATTGTTTGAATGTCATTAAGATTCTAAGAGGCCAGTATTCAAATTCTAAAAAAGGTTTTATTATAACTCAATACGAAATATTCTATCCCGATCATTTCAGTGTGCCCCTCGTACATATAATAAATTGGCTATTTATAATCGACTTAGGGGTACTATATCTGCAAGAAGTCCTTATCTATATCATTATAAATAAAAATAAATACTTAGTTAAATGTGTATATATATTTTTAATTTTTTTACAATTCGGTTACGGCATATTTACCTACTGTTCGCAATGTTACCTAATTATTGTAGTTCATTATTTATTAGGTAATTCTTTTATCATAAAAAGGTTACAATAGATTCTTACCTCTTTAGCAAAATTGGATGTTCATAATTGACTTTTCATTTTCATAATGCTAATTTCCTCAATTAATATTCAAGTAACACCTGTATTTTTGTGAGAAAAAGTACCCACAATTATACACTCTGTGCGTCATTCTGTGTACGTAAATATTAGTTTATTAATAAGTTTTAATTAGCAAATATCACTTAAACTGTGATTAAAATACACAAAAGGTGGCGATATGCACAATAGCAAGAAAGTAAACAAATATCACTTAAACCGTACATTAATTATGGTTGATTAAAATACATAAAAGGTAGCACCGATCACCATGAAATTTTGCATACACGTTGTCTGGGACACCAGAAGGACCTTTCATCGTTCAACGCGGACGAAGTCGCGGACACCAGCTAGTACTAACATAAAATTGGTTACCTAGATAGTGTTTATTTTATGATATAATTGTTGAATTAAATCATTCAGAACTTTTCATATGTAAATTTGACGACCTCAGAGATTCCCGACCTACATATTATACGTGTATATATATCTTATGGGAGAAACGAGCCTTTATTGTCGTCAGCCACACCAATACAATAAATTTAAAATCTTCTTGCTTCCGTGTATCACAAAAGAGCGCTAACCTAGTTATACCACAGAACAGTCCCATTAGTGGTTTTGACAGATTAAGCTGCGTTCACTTTAGCTGCGTTCACTTTAGCTGCGTTCAGATACTGATCGCCGCCACAATCTCATAGGCCTATCATATAGATTGTCAAAATAATAATAAAAATTTTTACAATTTCCGCGTTCGTATACTTACCTAATATTTTGAAGAATCTCATATAGGTGTTATTCAATATACACAGATAATATTACAAATGTAAGCCTTACCCTTAACAAACATTTAAATGATACTCATCCAACTTTTCAATCGTAAGTTATTATTAAAAATACGAGTATATTTTAGTAATTGTGGGTATTTTTTCAATTTTCCAAGATTTCAGGTAAATTTTCCATTTACCCTCGACAAATTGTATCAAATTTGTTGATATCGTTGGATGAGTGGTTAGGGTGATTGCCTTAACTCTCTGTTCTAGAGTTCTCGGATTTAATTCCCGTCAATTTTGGAAATGAACTTTTCAATGTTGGCTCTGTTTTGTTTTATTTTATCTAGTCATTAAACATGACTAGACTGTTCTAATGATTTATTTTATCTAGTCATTAGGTTTGGCCCGCGACTTCGTCCGCGCCCTCTTTCTTATCCGATCCGAAAATGCAACAGTGTACTTAATCAACGTCACTTTATTATTAAAAAAATGTCTACAACTTTGTTACACTTACGAAGCAAGTTATATTTTATTTTAATAGCCGCTGCGTAATTACTGGTTCCATTAAAAAGTTAAGAGGAAGTTTGCTTATCTAATACCTAACAAAATGATGGATTTTACGCTGACCAAAATCCATGTGGTGGTAAGATCATTAAAGAAACCCTGTGCTTAGTTAAATTTTAAATATCTATTTAAATCTGTCTATCTAGATGTGCTTACTGTATTGTATTGATTGTACGATGGACGGACGAAGTCGCGGGCACCAGCCAGTGTATAATAAAATAAATAAATAGTTTCTTGATAATATTAATTTATGAAACTGTCAAAACAATATTATAAAACCTCGCATCCATCGGTCTCTTCGGAATTTTTTTTTCAGTATAAAATAAGGTTTACTTACAAAATACTATGAAAAGTATCTACTTGTTGAAATTTTCCTTTTAAAAAATTCTTTCTAATCTACAGTAGGTAACATGTATTATCGTCCTAAGTTATCGAACAAAACGCACATATATCAATTGAAATAATTTTAAGCTTTTTAAGTGAATTGAATTTGTAATATGTTACATTTTCTTCGACTATTAAGTCGTGAGAAAAAGTTCTCTGTTTTGCATGAAGTATGTACACTTAAACTTTAGCAGTAATAGCTCAATAGGACCAAACCTATTGCTCAATAGACGGCAAACCCAGGTTAGAATACCGGTCGGGTTTGCTTCTTTAAATTCTATCGAAGGTCTTCAAGTGTTGAAGGAGCTATCGTGGTGGACTCTTTTGTTAAGCATCAAGTACATTCTCTAAGCACTATTATCGCCAATCAAATTTTACCAAGAATAGATGTAATTTAATATTACCTTAGCTCGAAGCTTTGGTCATGATAAAGCTTAAAAAAGACTGCTTAGGTACATCTGCACATAGGTACATCGCATTTGTGGGAACGACCTGACAGGCTTTCTATCGTAATCATCATCAACATTTACCAATGGTAAATTTAAATTTATAATGACGATCATAAGACTTTCTTGGAGAAACCTAATTGATAAATAAATATATTTATTTGATTTGAATTGATCATCAGCCGAAGGACGACCACTGCTGGACAGACGCCTCTCTAATTTTCAAATAGAACCTGGTTCTAGTGTCTACCAGCAGCGGGCCTCCCTACTGACCCACCGTACCACCGACCATACCCCCAGTGGTACTACGGTGGGTAATTATTTTTCCCTACGATACCACCCTTATTAGATCGTCAGTTAACTCTTCTTGTGAATTGTATGTATCCTCAGTATTGCCACTTCAACTTACTAATCATTAAATTCCTAATTCAATCACGTATAGAGTAACCCCATCATAGACCTCTCCATAGATCGTTAAGTGAAGTTGAGCTTTCAAGGCCATAGTTTGGAGACCACTTTTCAGCCTTCCCTTCCCCTGTCTTCCATCGGTCATACAGACGTACGGTTGGTTATCATTTTCATCTTGTCGATATCCCTCTATTTCGGACCAAGCGCTTTAAAACATCTTTTATAATGCGCACTGCCAACGTTTGGAACTCCTGACCTCATATAACCCAAATCTTTTCAAAGTTCGAGTGAATAGGCATCTTCTGGGTGAGCTCGCTCCGTCTTAGGCCTCATCCTTACTACACAGTTGGTTGTTGGCCAAGAGCAAACCCATCTTTAATTTAAAATAAAAAAAAGCGTCACACATTGCTCGAAATGAGCTGAGGCAATGATTTTAAGTCGCTGAAGAATTTATAACAGAAGATGTCTCACGGAGCTTACCGAACTGTGACCGCCCGAGATGCTCTTAATTTCAGCCGACAATGCTTCTGTGCGAATCTGACCGAAACATTGTCGGCTGAAGTTGCTATTTAACGTTTCGTTTAATAGTCATGTGTCATATCGCGAGTGGGGAAAGGCCGGCTCGTAGCTAAGGCAGGGGGAGGTTATGCAAGCGAGCGAGCACCACTCGGGCTGTCAGACATGTCTCCGCGCGCGCTTGCATTGGTCGCGATCGCGGCGATGGCCTGCGCACGCGCAGCCGCAGCCACACCACCCGGCGACCACATCACCGGTACGACACTCAATCTTTTACATAACACTCACAGTTTAACCGATTATGACAGAAACTATGCAACCGTGCCGACTGCCGACGGTCGGCTTCTATACATCTCAGTTCTCGTTTTCGACAGAACCACTTTCGGTAGAAGCTAGCTTGGATTGTTGTTGGACGGCACACTAACAGTTTACTTACTTAGTATCCCTATAATTCGAAAACATTGTTGAGTTTGTAAGTGATAATTCCAGTTCTGTGTTAATTGAAGTCACCAGTATCCGGTGGGTTACAGAAGATGGCGTGACGCCAGCCGTCGTCGTATGTGTACCAAACTCATTGTAATCAAAATATTTGAAATCTTTAAGTCAACCCATTTTCAGAATCCGTACTAATATTATAAATGCGAAAGTATGTTTTGATGTATGGATGTTTGTAAATCTTTCACGCAAAAACTAGTGAACCGATCAATATGAAATTTTGTATACACATTGTCTGTGACACCAGAAAGGACATAGGGTACCTTTCATCGTTCAACGCGGACGAAGTCGCGGGCACCAGCTAGTAATACATAAGTTTAATAAAAAAATTAATGATCAAGTGAAGAAATGTCTTTACTTCGTAAAAGTAGTTGGCTTATATGGTTCATTATTTATTTATTTGAAAATAAACGGTTCTTAGATAGTAATTTACGCATTGTATCAAAATTCCAAAGTGTTGCATAGTCGATGTTGATAAGAATAACCTTCCATCCCACCCCTTTTAATTAAATTATTAAATTGGTAATTACATAATTATTATATTTATTTTTTACAGTTATAATAAATATAATATAAATATTAAATTCTTGATTCTTTAGGCCTATTAATTTGTATATAATCTTTAATATATATAATGATATTTTTCTAGTGGTTAGGATGACACAGTCGATTAAAACAGAATTGAGTTTCTCTGTAAGCAAAGATTGTATTGAATCAATTCATACATTTACATTTACAAAAAATAACATAAGTATAAAAATATCTATATAGTAACTATACCTGTAAGCAAAGAAACGACATTAAATGTTTTTATTTACAATGTCGATTCCTAATCACCTATATTTACAATTCAACTTTATATTTTCATTAATTATATTTTCAAGAAAGATATTTCATATTAATTTTTATAAATTGACTTATGAGTACATGTCAAGTTTTTATTTTATAATCAATCGTAGTTTTGAATACATTAATAATAAAAAGAGTTTTAATATAAATTGAAGAAAATTAAATACATATTTTCTTTACATATATATTTTTTAAATTTATGGCTGTATGTAATCTAAATAAATAAAAAATAATTGTAATTAGTCATAAACTTAATACATTTTCGGAATTTGTAATTTATTGAAAACACTTTAGTAAATGTTCTATTTAAACCTTTAAAACATTAAACTACAAAATACACAAATATATAATACATTGTTCTTTACATTAAAATTAAGCAAAATTAATTAACTAAATAAATGATAAATATAAATTATATACAAATTAATATAGGTATATAAAACTTAAAAACTAATTAATTATTTTCACAAAATATTTATAAATAATTTAAATCTATTAAACTTTTGGTAGACGGAAAAGTTTCCAGAATGCTGGCGGCATTGCCTTTAAACAATTTAAACCTTAAAACATAATATTCCACTAGACAGACTTAGTGAAAGTGGAATAAGAGGGAACATTATAAACTAAACTGGTGTAACAGCTACTTAAAAGACTGAAAATATTTAGTAAATATCAATAACTCTAGTAGTTCCATCGGACATACAGACGTACAAACGGTTACGATCCTCATCTTGTCTTGTCGATATCCCTCTATTTAGGACCAAGAGCTTTAAAACATCTTTAATTTAGCGCACTGCCAAAGGTTTGGAACTCCTGACCTCATATAACCCAAATCTTTTCAAAGTTCTCGTGAATAGGCATCTTCTGTGTTGAGAATGAGGTTCGCTCCATCTTAGGCCTCATCCTTGCTACACAGTTGGTTGTTGGTCAAGAGCAAATCCAACTTTTATAAAAAAAAAAAAAGTGAGCCGGTAAAAGTCACAGGAGGTACGGCACAGGGGTCCGTGTTAGGGCCCTTACACTACCTTACTTATGTTAATAGCCTATCGAACCTAAAGAAATTCTAATTAGATAATATTGTGTTGTAATTATTCATATAAGCAGTTTGTGTTTTTGACAAAAAAATATTCTTTTTAATTTTATTTAAATTTTTATATATATATACAAATTAGAGCTTGATTAAAGTATTCCATTTACATTGGAAATATATTAAATATTAATTAATTTGAGGGATAAAATTAATAAAAGGATTTTTATGGAAGGTTTAAGTAAAAATTGAAAAAATAAAAAAAATTATAGTTAATTTACAGCAATAATTATAGTAGCTGATGTAAAATAAGCTCGAGTATCAATGTCTATCCCTACAGTAAATAATATGTCACAATAATATATATATATATATATATATATATATATATATTATCAATTCGCCGATGATACATGTTTATTGGCCTACGGTGATAATCCAATAGAAGCCATTGGCAGGCTCCAAATAACAATAATAATAATAATAATAATAATAATAATAATTTATTTGTTGAATATAGGTAATTACAATGGTTTTATAACATTCTACCCTTTGGTGTGTGCAAATATTTTGAGAACACTACATAACAAAATATTTTTTAAATCACCACCATCCACAAAGTTATCAGACATATAATCTTTTAAATCATAGTAACATTTATCAACTAGTAATTATTTAATTTTCTTCTTATATTGAGCTGCTTAATATTGTTCGGGATTTTATTTAAAAATGACTGTTGCCACACAAAAAACACTTTTGTGCATAAGAGCTGTGTGTGCTTTGCCTATTTGGATCACTTTGAGCTCTTCTACTGTGCTCTGAAACTCGTCTAAATAAAATAGGGTTCGCTTTTACATATATTAGAACCTCATATATAAAAAGTGAAGGCAGTGTTAGTATTTTATGTTTTTTAAAATAAGACATACAACTAAGTGTTACTTTTAAATTAAACATTGCTCTAATAGATCTTTTTTGTGCTTTGAAAATAAAATTAACTTTACTAAACTAATTTACACGAGCACTAGTCAAAGTAGAATTAAACATCAAGTAAAACTGCCTTTCAAGTGCCTGTATATAAAAGGAACCAAATGAAACACTCCTCGGTCCCTAGAATGCTTAAGAGCTATAATAAAATATTTTACAGCGCGAACCTGGATATTCACTTTGACCAAATTAATAAAACTTTTGATTTTTGTTATTTGACTAGATTTTTTTTTTTTTAAATTTTGACATATTTTTTTCTTTTTAACATTTGACTTTTTTTAACTTTTGATTTTTGTTATATGACTAGATTTTTTTTTATTTTAAATTTTGACATAATATATTTTATTCTTTTTAACATTTGACATAGTTTTCAAATTTTTTGTTTGCAATTATTGTAATTAATTTTGTTTAGATTCTATTTTATTTTTATTTTATTGTTTCGAATTTAAATTTATTTGTTGGAGTGAATTATGTGTTCAGCTCTAATTGGCTTGCACACTGGACCTACATGTTGAGCGATAGGGTTAGAATTATATGTGTGTTAATCTGTTGATGTTTTGATTAAATAAATAAATAAAATAGCTCACAACCATGACTGTCTCCACAAAAATTTTATAAGTGATAGTAGTCCATTTGCGTGTGACAATGAACCAATTGAGGAAGTAAATAAACATGTTTATCTGGAACTTGTTATTGATAACCGGCTAAATTGGAAGGGCCACATCAATAGTGTACGAGTATGTGGCAAAGGTTCTTTTGGTGGCAAAAGGGTTGCACTCGCGGGATAATAATTATGCTGAGACCCATTCGTGGAAAATGAAGTTGCCATTATTATATTTCTGTCAATCAACAAGCTTCGATTTTAGTTTAAATGTATATTTCAATATATGAAATTATAAATATCTTAATTAATTTTCAGATATTAAATAATTATTAATTAAAACATATTGAAATTCACATAATAAAAAAAAATGAAATATATATGTAGGTAATGCTTACTAGTAATATTATAAATGCGAAAGTGTGTTTGGATGTATGGATGTTTGTAACTCTTTCATGCAAAAACTAGTGAACCGATCACAATGAAATTTTGCATACACGTTGTCTGGGACATTAGAAAGGACATAAGGTACCTTTTATCGTTCAACGCGGACGAAGTCGCGGGCACCAGCTAGTTATAAATAATTTAAAAAAAAAAGTTATTTGGTAGAATGCGTAAAGAGGTAAAGAGGTTGAAGAATTTGAAAAAGCTTTTGAAAAGTTTCTGAATGCTCGATTTTTAGAGGGTATCGATATCATTGTATTTGTTATGTTGCATTTAGCATCATGCAACATAAGACCGATGATAGGGAAAGTAGTGCAAGTGATAAGAGCAATGATAGGGTCCCTAGAGCATAGGGTTGTAAGCTATTTAGCTCACCCAAACGTTTAGCTAAATATATAGTCAACAAAAAAACGGCTAATGGCTAACAACTCTGTCAACTAACATGACAACTTTGACAACTACTATCGATAGTTAGTTTGGTTAATTAAGGCCTCTTTCACCAACTATAAGTAAAGTGTTGATTAGTAACTTTTAGAAATAATTTTATGTTTTATTAAATTATGCACTCGGTTTACTGCATCCTTCGATAGGCGATTTTTTTTTATTATTTTCTTTTTAATGTTTGGGACTTTTACCGTACAAACAAAGGTATATCAGCTCCATCATATCCAGTGACCGGTGACTTTAAATGACGTTTAGCCTACTTGACAGATGGTGAAAGAGGCCCTTAGGGTTCTTCTTCTTCTTCTTCTTCTTCTTCTTAGGTTTAAATGGCAATGCGGCTCATTTTAAAATGGCCTTTGTCTGCCAGTGTCAAGTTAATGTCGATTGTCGTGTTATGATTTTGCCAGTGTCATTTGTAAAAATATCAATTTGTAATAGCATTTTTTTTTAAAAAGAGGCAAAATTGAAATTAAAATCAAAAGTAGCAGATCCGGACACTAGTTAGTCAAGTCAAGTCTATAATTTTTCTTAGTTTTCCAAAACAGGTCCGTCAAGTCTAAAGCAGTCAGGTCAAGTACAAGCCCTTAGGGTTATGGTTAATACCTTAACTGTGACAGTAGGTTAGATATTTAGCTGTCAGCTGAATTAGTTATCTATGGTTAATATAGTGAATTAGATATTAACGTAGTCTATACACTATACTGACATGCAATATGCATTATGCTTTATTTAACTGATAAACGAATACGTAGGACAATTATTGACGTTATGCAAACGCAAATAAGCAAATTTTTTTTAACAGTTTTGAATTACATACATATTTTTATAAATTTTATAATTTCATTTTTATAACCTATTTAGCTATTTAGCCAGTTAAATTTAACCAATTAGCTGGTTGACTAAGTTAACAATAAAAACTGTTAGCTGACCAACCCTAAGCAATGCGACGCCAGCGCTCGTCTGACCGATATCTATGGTTGCACGACAAAAAGCATTTATCTTCGCGTAGGTACTTTGTAACGCAATCATATAACCGCACACTCTTCCTGTTCACTTTCTAACTCTATCAATTATACCTATGTCCTTAATTCCTATGCACGGTGTACCCTATCTCTATCATGTAATAGCGGCCCTACGTATTGGCTTTGAACATTAAAAGTGGCTGGTTCAAAGTATTTATCGACGGCGAAGTGAAAATACCTTCTAACTAAAAATTTTGGTGAAAATTACAATCTTATACATTTGCACTCAAGGTCTATTTTTGCTTGTTTTGATAAAACTTAGTTTTCCTTACCTTAGCATATTTGTATATTCTCTATACAAAATTAAATATATTTATTGATTATGAAGTTTTCAGGTAAACAAACGTTTTTTTCACTATATATATATAATAAAATTCTGGTGTCACAGTTTTTGTAACCAAACTCCTCCGAAACCGCTTGATCGATTTTTATGATTTTTTTTGTGTATATTCGGTAGGTTTGAGATGAGAATAGGTCGTAAACTATTTTTTAAATCCCTAACTTATAAGGGTGGCCCACCCCAAAAATTTATTTTTTATTTTTTGGCAAAACAACGTTTGGCGGGTCAGCTAATATTATAATATTTTAGAAACAAATATAATTTACTAGCTGGTGACCGTAACTTTGTACGCGCTATAGTTCGTTTTTTGAAAACTCCATAGGAACCTAAATTTTTTCCACGATAAAAAGTATCCTATAGTTCAATTTATAATCTTATAGTCATTACAACTCATTGTAGAGGTAATGAATGCCTTGTGCGTAGTGGAGCTTTCAACTAATATTAAGTATATATATACTTACAGAGAAAAGATTTGTATTTTTGTTTGTAATGAATAAACTCAAAATCTAGTTGACCGATTTTAAAAATTCTTTCACCTATTCGGTGGGTGCGAAGTACTAGGTGGGGGGGGGGGGGGGGGGGTGTAATATAATCGAACGCAGCGCTCATAGTGGCCAAAAGTAAAAATAATGTTGGCGCTATCATCTGTCATATTATCTCAAAGTAATCTGTTTAGACTTAATTTAGTTACCTAATTATAATAATCGCAATCACATTTCACACTTGTGATTACTCTTGTGATGCAATCAAATTAATATTGAAATATTACGTCTATTAAAACTGAATCAAACTGATTCTGACTTCAAGCGGAGATTAATTGTTTACCTGTAAAAACGTTTTGTAAGGTGTCAAAGTAATAAATGTTTGTCTTATGATGAGAGCTTGGATTATTGAACTCTGGCCTTGTTTAGTTCTTAAATCCACATCACACATATCACACACGACATCACGACATCACGGACATGTTCAGCAGAAACCAACAATTTTCCTTTAAAGACGGTTTGTGGTTGAAATTTTATATTGTGAGTAGTGATAGGTACTCACAAACCCGGTCCTTAAAATAATACTCATTTCGATCTGAAAACGATATTTAATTTATCACTAGCGATACATGAATGATTATATATGTTTATTATTATTGAATGAAACCATTAAAGTAAATTTATCTTCTTGTTTTACAGTAAAATAACAACTAAAAATGAAGTAAACAAACCCTGACATATTCAAAATAAAAACAACACTTTTTGATTAAATTTTACTTACCTCATTTGATTTGAATGACCAAAAATGATTTCACAACCCCTTCTTCACCCAAATCAAGGTATAAATTATAAATAATAATATTTTGGAAATAAATTAATAGATAATTTTGGATTATAATAATATTTTGTCACAATGTCGCGATTAAATTTCAAAACGTCAGAGCCAACAAAGTTGCGGACGCTAGGTGGCGCTAAACTCGTGCACAGAGCCATCGAGTAATATAGGCTAATTTATATTGTTTTAATATTTTATAAAAACGCGGACGAAGTCGTGTGCAACAGCTAGTACCTACTTTTATATTTGCACGTGTTTGTTCAACTACATGTGGTAAGATAGCATATAGGTCTTCGTTAAAATAAATATTAGGTCCTTACATATTTGAAAGAAAGGTTAGGTACCATTTTTTTTTCGAAAATTGGATAATTTATTACAAGGGAAAAAAATTCAACTCCGATGGGGCAGTCCAAAATGTCGCATTTTATTGATTCCCGTCCGAATGGTTTTTTTAGTAAAGGGATCAATGAAATGGCAAAAGTGCATAGATAGCAATGGTACATAGGTACTTTGATTAAATAAATAAATTATATTTTAAAAATATCGACTTTATGTTCCACCCTTACAAAACGCCACTTTCATATGTAAGGACCTAATATTAAGTATATACAGAGAAAAAGATTTCTATTTTTGTTTATAATGAATAAACTCAAAAACTAGTTGACCGATTTTAAAAATTCTTTCACCTATTGAAAGCTACATTATCAGCGAGTAATATAGGCTATATTTTATAAACGCGGACGAAGTCGTGTGCAACAGCTAGTGCTTACTTTATATTTACACGTGTTTGTTCAACTACCTGATGAAATGTGGTAAGTTGGCAATAACTATAAAGCTCGGTTTTTTTTTTTAAGTTGGCATATACCTCTTCGTTAAAATAAATAATTTTTTTTAGATGAGCAGTACTTTAGCATGCCTGACCTGTTCCATCTGGACGACTACGATGGGTGTTTGGCGTCTCGAGGTGTCTACTGCGTCGGCAGCTTCGACCTCTTCCCGGACACTCCTCATCATCAACTCTTCAATATGATGCAGGTGCACTTTAAGCTGTTATTAAAATCCGACGCCCGACGCAAAAACAAGGATTTTGATACAGTTTTTTTGTTTGAAGCTGATACGTACGAGTAGCTTATGAAGATATGTTAAGGCGTTTGAAGATCATCAGTACAGCTAAAGTGTAGCATTAATTTATGAAATCTGTAAGAATTCATAAATTTAATACCTAACTTTAACTTGCCTTGAATATATAGAGAAAATCACTTTGCGGGATTGCGTTCTCTATTAAAAGCATAAGACCACGCGTTAGATGAAGTATTGAAACAGTATACGTTACCTAATAAGTTAATTTGTGCTAACACGGTAAACAAACCTTAACACGACCGTCCACAGTCCACTATGGTAATGCGTTTAGAGGGCACTTGTGACGTTGTGGCATCAAATGCAGTGATCAGCTGCTCCAGTGGCCGGCCATTGCAACTGTTTAATTATAATATTTACTTAGTTATGGATTCTATTACGTCATTAACTAAGTAGGTAAATATTCGAATTGTTTATGATGCGTTTTGTAATGCTTTACTTGTTTATTTACCTACTCTCTTTATTTTATAAACAGTCTTTATTTTATAACAAGTGTTTTTGTTAAAATAATATTCTGTAAAATATGAAAAAAATATATTTCATGTCATTCAGTCTGAAATAACGGCATTATTATATGGTTTAAATGTTTACATCTCAATTTGTAGGTACTAATAAATTTGTAATTAAACTGATTTTCTCATTTCATCACTAGTCTGGCAAGGGGTTGGGGGTCTGTATTATTAAAATTTAGGCTTAACATTGACATGGGATATCGCCTGAAGTGAACTTGATACTCTATGAGTTAATAATAAACCGATACTTAATAATAAGCGTTCGCATTAGAGTGAAAGGCGCTGCTAGCGACAACCGCTAACTAACTCTGTGACGCAATCACGTCCGCTGTTTCTGTGTTAGGGTGTCGGATGGGTGTCGGGATGACACGTTCCGATTGTTGCGTTGCCTTTGCCGGCGTCATCGTTTATTTAAATGATTACAAGATCAAATTATCTGCTGATTCAATCTTATTTTCTTCTGCGACATTATCTAAACTTACTTATCCCTTGTGATACGTTTTCTTCCCTATGTAGATATTAAATACTAAACTTACTTATCCCTTGTGATACGTTTTCTTCTCTATGTAGATATTAAATACTAAACTTACTTATCCCTTGTGATACGTTTTCTTCCTTATGTAGATATTAAATACTAAACTTACTTATCCCTTGTGATACGTTTTCTTCTCTATGTAGATATTAAATACTAAACTTACTTATCCCTTGTGATACGTTTTCTTCTCTATGTAGATATTAAATACTAAACTTACTTATCCCTTGTGATACGTTTTCTTCCTTATGTAGATATTAAATACTAAACTTACTTATCCCTTGTGATACGTTTTCTTCCTTATGTAGATATTAAATACTAAACTTACTTATCCCTTGTGATACGTTTTCTTTCCTATGTAGATATTAAAAACTAAACTTACCCATCCCTTGTGATACGTTTTCTTCCCTATGTAGATATTAAATACCATAGGACAGTACCTGATCAAGTTACTTGACAAATTGTATTGAGTTTAACATAACTTGTAACACTCCATGCGTTGATTGAAGCTGTTACACAATGAGGAGTGCTCTTTGACTTTTTATCTCCGTACGTATACTAGCGAAATGTAAAACCCATCCGTGCCGAAGGTTCTTAGTTCTTAGGCAGCTCTAAAAAAATTCTTACAAATTGCCGGTATATCGGCCTTTAATACAATATTTTAGTATGGTTATAAATTGTAGCGTTACTCCGCCAACTGGATAAACCATTACAACCACACGCGAGTGCACCGCGGCCTCTGCATCAGTCGCCGGTGCAAGAACCTCTCCACAAGCGAACAAGAATCGCCCACTGCGCTTGACTACGGACACCAGCTCACAGCGAGCCCGGCTCTCGCCACATGGTTCGTATATAAAAAGATTTTTTATCCTTAACCGCTGAGGATAGTCCCAAAAAACATTCAGCGGTTTCTCAACGGTTACGCAATTCAGTGAAAACGTTGTTTTGAATAAGTTGGCGTACAAAGTACCTACCACAAATAAAAGCTCTATGCAGTTTGTTTTACCGTTGACCCAGTCGGTGGATAAGTAATTAAAAAGTTACAAAATAAAATACTAAGATGTTTCTTGGCATTAAATTTGACGAGATTTCTATGGGTTGGCAATAAATTGATTTGACGAGATTTCTAAGGTTAAATACACTTAATAAGATATTATTATCTTTGATTATTATACCTAATAAAAATAACAAACATGAAACCCATAACAGCGAAATAAAACAGCAAAGTTTGGATGAATACAAAAAACGGTTTAATAGCCAAAACCCTTAAAAATTGATAGCATACGCTGCCAGTTAATTGTTTCCTCTTAGTGCCCCCAGTGCCCCAAGATAACGTTTATCTCATGCCCAGGTTCAACACATGTGTGAACGAGAGCCTATCGTCCTACAACTTGAGCGCAAGGCTCTACCGCCTCGAGTACTGTCGACGCGGTCCAGACCTGGGCTTGGATCACAACCTCAACGCCAACGAACGCGGCTTCGCAATCCTGGTCGCGTTGCTGCTCGCTCTCTGCGTCGTCAGCACCGTCATAGATGTCGCTCTGCCGATGTACCACAAAAAAGGTTGTATGCGAACCACTCTTCTATAATATCGTTCATTCATTATCAGCACACAGTAGTCCACTGTTAGACACAAGCCTTTTTGATCGAGCCTCGCATCAATCCACTGCCAGCCGCCATCTCTTGAGGTCAACACCCATTTTGCAACTTTAGCAGACTGATCCTTTGGACTATTGTTGACCGTAGTCCACATATAAATCGCACTATAATAGGACTATGATCTACATATCGTGCCGTAGATAGAATTATATATAAATCGTAAAACCTGTCGAAGAATTTCGTCAGAAGTAGGTTACCTCGACGCTCATCACATAAAATATATTACTTAACCGACTTTCCAACTCGTTGTTATTATTTCTACAAACATTATCGGCAAAGTTGAATGAAACAATTATTTTATTTACTATATCAAACGTCGCGATAAAAATGATATTGACGAATAGAAACGTGGGTACTTGCACTTCCTGCGCGTGCGCACAGCTGCCAGTGTCGCAGGGGCCGGATTCGGTGCGCACGCAGAAATGTTATTTAATGGCGAACGCAGTGAGTACAGATTGGTTGCAGGACCTGCCGTTATGTAACTTATCGAGTTCGTGTTCTATGAGATTATATAAAAATTGCAAAAGAGCAACGGACCGATCTAAAAGATTGCTAATTCGGAGTTTCGATATGTCAGTGGGCGCACAGTGGGCAGTGGCATGGTCTTTGCCAGGGTGCTGGCGCTCGTTGAGGGCTCTGCCCGCCTCCTCCGCGGAGACGGACCTCAGATGTTTCGATGGCATGCGAGTCTTCTGCATGATGTGCGTAATCATAGAACACGTCGTCTGGGTCACCACCAGATCCTACGTGCAGCAGCCGAGGTATACTGAACGGGTAGGTGCCGTCTGCACTACAAATCTAAGTATATTTAATATTATATTATAAATAGAAAAGATTTGTATATATACATATTTGTAGATATTTTTGTTTGTAATTAACAAACTGAAAAACTACTGGACCTGGTCATAAAAATTCTTACACCTATGGAAAGCTAAATTATCAGCGAGTAACAAGGCTATGTTACTCGATGTTACGCGGACGCAGTCGAATGCAATAGCTAGTGTAAAAAAATCACTGAAACGAACAAACACAAAGTAAGAGACAAATGTATACTTTTTCACAATTGGAAAAAATCATGCGAACGAAATCAGAAAACCCTAAAATAAATACGTCAGTTTTATTTAAAAAAAACACGACACTACTTAGTTGAACTAACGTATTTTTATCTGCGGTGTGACTTAATTACTTCTGTTTCAATAGCTTAATTCCGTTTGCAGTCTATGGTAAATAAAATTGGAAATGATTTCAGTCCCGTCGTGACTCTGACGTGATGCTGTTGACAAACAGCACTCTGGTGGTGCAGATTTTCTTCCTAATGTCGAGCTTCTTGCTGACACACAAGCTGCTCTCGCAACGACGGCGCAACCAACCCACGCCGCCCTTCTACACATTTATCAGCACCATGGCCAACAGGATTATCAGGTTTGTACCTTCGCTAGCGAGAGTAAAATATTTATATGAAACTGTCAACTGTCAATGTCAAATTGACAATTTTCCATATAGGTAAATATTTTACGCACTCGCTAGCGAGTGTTAAATATTTATATGGAAAATTGTCAATTATCAATGTAAAATTGACAGATTTCCATATAAATGTTTTACGTTCTCGCTAGCGAGTGCGGTCTATGTAAAGTCATGGTAAGGGTACTGTTAATTGATTAATTGATTACAGAATGTCTCCGTCGTACGCGGTGGTCGTGTGGTTCGCTGCGAGCTGGTGGCCGCGACTGGGCCGAGGCCCTCTGTGGACGCCAATAGTTGGCACCGAGTCTTCCACGTGTCGTCGCGGGTGGTGGAAGAACCTCTTGTACTTGAATAACTTGGTGAATACGAACGAGAAATGCCTGTTGCAGACGTGGTACCTAGCTGCCGACATGCAACTGTACGCGGTATCTTTGATACTGACACTTCTTCTACGGCGGCTGCGTCGCGGCGCCATTTACGCTCTCATCGCGCTGATGATAGTGTCCACGGGTTTGCTGTTCGGCCTCGCATACGCCTGGCATCTAGTGCCCACGTACATCATGCACAGATTAGAAACTATCCGCACGTTCTACAATGGCGACGCATCCTTCGACGTGGTGTACCAGTCGCCGCTGGGTAACATGTGCGGGGCACTGAGCGGATTGCTTCTGGCTTACTTGCACCATCATTTCCTCGACAATGGGATCAAGCCTAACCAGAACAAGTGGTTCCGATGGAGTTCCGTGGCCTCGTTTCCGGGCGCCATGGCGTGGGTGGCGGCGTCGCCACTTCTCCTCGGCAGCGGAGAGCCGTCGCGGCTGGCGGCCGCCGCCTTCGCGGTGCTCGAGCGACCGGTGTTTCTCTTCCTCATGGGACTGACCATATTGGGCGCCTTGCACGACGTCCAAAGTCAGTTTTTTACAATACTTACTATGCAAAGCCAATGATCTGTTTCTCTGTTTCATGGCAACCAGCAGAAAGGGTTTGGTCCCATAACGTCAGAGTGTTTCTTTACATAGTTTACGATGTCTCGTTGGCTTTGTTTACATTTACGACTTCCCTATCTACCCATGTGCATCCCGGACCTAGAATAGGGATGCACACAGCTTCGGAATCTTTTGGTTTTCATTAAAACATGAAAAGTTGGAAATTATTTCTTCACTCGGGGAGCTCAGTTCTCAGGCCACAATTGGCCCAAGAACTTGAGTTTTTGACTTAAAACATGGAGGGCTTAGTCAGAATTAGAATATCTGAACAGCCGTTAACTTAAAGTATGTGTTTCCGAGCTCATATAACCCAAGTTTTTTCAAAGTTCGACTGAATAGGCATTTTTTGGGTGAGCGGGGTGAGCTCGCTCAATCATAAGGCCTCATAAAAAAAAGAACCTCGAGTAAAATGAAATACTTACCTACTTAATTTTTAAGTTTTTAAGAATTATTTATTGAAAACACTTGCCACAGCCCCGTGGCGCCGCTGGACGTCTTGGTCGGGGATGGCGACTCCGGCGCGTCTGTCCTTCGGCGCTCTGCTCATCCATATGCCCATCAACCAGATGCTCGTGGCCACGCGTCACACGCCCAACATGCTCAACAGGACGCAGACGGTAACTATCCCCGATCCCCCACATCACAGAGTCCCTTATACCAAACATCACAGAGTCCCTTATACCAAACATCACAGAGTCCCTTATACCAAACATCACACAGTCCCTTATACCAAACATCACAGAGTCCCTTATACCAAACATCACACAGTCCCTTATACCAAACATCACACAGTCCCTTATACCAATCATCACAGAGTCCCTTATACCAAACGCTAAGCTCACGGGAGTCGATGGTTTCAGATAATCGAAACGTTCGGGATAGCCTGCGTGTCCTACTTGACCGCCATCCCATTGGCCTTGCTCGTGGAGATTCCAGTGCAGCGGTTGCATCGGACCTTCACCCATCCTCCCACCAAGGCCGTCAAGTGATAAGGCCTGCCTATTTATTTTATTTACATCTAGATACTCTTACAGGAGAAATTGTGGTTTACGTAATCATACAAGTAGTTAAAGTCGGGGTACGAAAACCCTCGTCAATGTATTAAATTCATTCCTTTATCAAATCGTAGACTCTTAGTACCAGTGATATATTAAATACACAAGAGGGTGCGCCCCCAAGCAATGTAAATGACTCAATGTATCCGCACGGATACGTTTGCTATCTTGACGTTTTATTTTAGTCGGAGTTTGACAACTCTGTCGTACACACGTCTCGACCGCTCTAAGAACCAACCAATAAGAACACTTTACAATAACAGAATACGCCAATAAGAATTAAAAATAGGTACGTATTAAGATCCCAATGAAAACAAATTATTTTTAGTAGACTTTTTTTGTCACTGGTAATATGGTAAGGGCGCATCCTTTCTTGTTTAATATATCTCTGCTTAGTACCTTTTGAAATTAAAGCACTAAACAGACGTTTGAAATGAAATTTTGGCGTGATTGATAATTCCCTGGTGCAAGTAAATGTCGACTTTAAGGTGAAGAACTTTTTTTTACCCCGACTGTACATACGTTCGTCGTATCTATGCGAGAAAGCAGAGAAATCTACACCATATCACCCATTTAGTAATTCATTGGATTACATTCAATTTTGGGTAATGGCAAGATACACTACTACGTTTTGTAAATTTTAATCGTAAATCGAGCAACCCTTATGGCGACAGTAACCATTCTCTTAGATCAATGTGATATTGGGTTTCGTTGAATAACTAAGGAAGGAAGTAAGGTTAAGGAAAATGTCAAGTAATTTCCTTAACCTCTCCTAATCCTAAGGTAATCCTTAATAGGATCAATTTATTACAGAAAGTTCAACTTTTAAAATAAATTACAAAGTTGAAATAATTGGAATTTTTTTTGTCCAATTAGTTCAACTAGTTGAACTTTGTGGAATAAAGGTTATCAAAGTTAATAGGCAGCCTGCTAGCCGACCTTTCTAATAGTAAAAAAAAAATGGTACTACTCATAGCGCTTGTGATACCACAGTATTTAAATAAATTATAAACAGAACTTATTTCTTTAATAGAAAACCAACAATGTGTGTTATGGTTTAGTTTTCTGTGCTTTTGATTGTACATAACTATATTTTATGCAATACTCGTTATGAGTAATTTCAACTCGGGCTTTGGTTTTTACTGTAACTGATTCTCAGTGAAGGAATTGTACATTTGTAAGATTAGGTAGGAAAAGGTCATAATTATCCTGTATCAGGTGTAGGAATTTACATTTATAAAAACACTATTCGAAGAAAAGGGCCAATTTTGATCTATTATCATTTTTTGTAACATAAGTCAGTCCGTGTAGGAAGTAAAAGTATATATTTCTGTAATTCTAGTCTTTAAGACTAAAAGGCTGAACGTAATTATGTACGATGTAAAATGTCAATGGTGTTTGTGATATATACTTGTAATTAGTAATACTAGTATTTAATAAAGAAATTATTAATTAAGATTGATGGACGGGAAACTGTTGTGGAAATAAAATGTATATTAAAAATGTAATTATTTCATTAAACACTAACGTTTCCATTTTAAAAAGAAACACTTGCTAAGCTTTATATTTATGGATATCCTAAAAAGTACAATAAAACAATTAATTTTAGCCTTTAATTTTTATTTAATCCAAACTTATGATTAAATGGAAATCAGAATTAACTTATTTATAATGCACACAAGTGCCCTTAAAAGTCTTTGCTGACTACCGACTTACATAAACATTAAATTCTAATTAATAGTAAAAACGCTGAATGTGCAATGCACTTAATGTTTGTGGTGGGATGAGAAGTTAACGTCGGGACGGACCCGACCCCCCTTGCCAGCCTCCGCGGTGTCCTCCACCACGGCCACTAGCTCTTCCTCTTCCCGCAGCTGAAGAACCAAACATTAACTAAGTATTTTGCAATAACCGAGTATTTTATATTACATTCTGCTATGGAACATACTAGTTACCAAAATGAATTATACTTTATTATGTAGAACTAATAACCCTCCACCGATACAAAACAATACAAACTATAAAAACACAAATAACGAAATTTCTAAGAAAGAATGAAATATTATAATGTGTAAAGAAGTTTCTCATCAAATACACATTCTCCCGTGGGTAAATCATTATAATCCAGATACTAATATTATAAAGAGATTTGTATTTTTGCTACAAACCAGATAAACTTAAGATACTGGGTGGAACAATTTAAAAATTGTTTCACCTATAGAAAGCTTCATTATCAGCGAGTAACATAGACTATCTTTACATATTATAAAACAAAGTCTTCCGCCTTGTCTATCTGTCTGTCTGTTCGCGATAAACTCAATCACTACTGCACCGATTTTCGTGTGGTTTTCACCACTGGATAGAGGGATAATCAGGGAAGGTTTTCGTAAGCTAGTATTTTATAAATTATGTGGACCAAGTCGCGTTGCATATAATTTGTACAGCCATATATGTAGTAAGTCTTCTACACATGGTTAATTTACATATATATATTTTATGACATCTATCTTTATGAGATAAATCATCAAAGATCATGTGGAAAGTTCCATAAATTATAATGAACAAAACAACAAAATCAATGTATCCTTAAATTATGAACATATAACTTTATTAGACTATTAGAACTCACAGCATAAATGCCATTGTAATATAGACTGAGACAAATATTAATAATAATAAGCCTTCAAAGAGGTATCGTTTAATGGTTATTCAAGAAACCATAATTTTAATTTAACATAAATTAAATTAAATTGAATATAATGAAGATAAAGAAAAAAAAGAACTACTAAAGATTTCACTTGTAAGTTGACACATATCCAATGGTGACAGATATTTATAGGACGCAACTGTAGCAAAAAGTAAATAAACATGAAAGTAATTTAATATGTGGAAAATTTAAATTTGTGTAATGTTTAATTAATGTAAATCGATGTATAATGTAGTGCTTACCCTGTGCTCGTAATATCGCACTTTTACCGCGTCCAGAGGAAGGCTTATTTCCAGTTCGTTTAAACATAGGAGCATTCTTCAACATATCTGGTAGTATGATAAATCGTATTTTCGAGCCTCTGATGTAAACATTTTCCAATTGAACTAAATGTCCATCTCTGTGGGTGCAAGTGACCGCGGTCATTTGACAATTCATATTGTCCTCGGCTTCTATCAGCTTGCCGCGGTATACTTCGCCGGTATTCGTTTCACAGGTTATTACATGACCCTCGGCTTCGTGAAGAACTTTAATAGGCACTCCGATAGACATTCTGAATTACGCACTATAACTTTTCAGTTAGTTTTGCACTAAATTTATAGGGATAGCTGTGATAATTTTAGCTAAAAACAATGTTTACAGATATTCAGAAAATTATATCCGACAATCAACAAACTTTAACCACAGAATATGATATGACAGCAGTTGACAGCACTGACCATAGAGCATAGAGTACCTTTTTATATGCACTGACTTGTAATATATGTATATATTTTATATTGTTTTACATAACACAGAGAACATAATATTATCAACAAAATGAAAAGATTGATTTCAATGAAATTTCAAGTGTAGAAGTTGTTATATCGTTTTGATTTATCAATATAATTTTTATTGCATAATATTATGTAATTTTAAAGTGTGAGTATTGTACACTTCTTATCTCAATTTAGGAAATATATGTAGTAGATAACTACTTACTACATTTTTCATTTTCTGTGTATGGTTTGTAACATTTTAAATATTTTTTAGGGGTTCTAAAATGAAAAGGTTGTGTAAGTAGAAGTAATGTTTTCTCTTTTTATTAACTTACTCTGTGTGCCACGAAGACGTCACGTCAGTCATCCTCAATCAAACGAAACGACGAACGAAGAAATCGAAACAAATCTAATTTTGAAGATAAATCAGAAAAGAATATATATTTTTATTTATCTATATATTATATTTATTGTTGCGTTGCTATTCAATCGCAAGTCTTATCAAATACTTGTCTGACGAATTACAGATTGCTAAGAGCCGAGCTAACAGTGTAAATTGTATGATAAATTTGCCGCTTTGTGGTTATAATTGAAGAAATAAAGTTTAAAAATGACATCATTAATGAAAATTGAGTTGGATTCGGAATCGTGTGCGATATGCGGCGCAGCGAGCGACGAGCTGATGACGCCGGAAGAGTACGACGCGAGTGCACCGCCGCTGCAACTTCCTCTCAGGGTCATGTTGCTGCATCTCAACAACAACAAGGTACTTATAGAGATCTTAGAGTTGCAACTCCCGATTAGATCTCAAATTTAAAATTCTCACCATAATAGAATTGCCTAGATCTTTTAAAAATTAATTCCAAAAGTTATCCGTGAATATTAATTACAAAACAAATGTTATTTGGATTACTTGGCTTTAAAGGTATCCATATAAAAGTTTTTTTTTTACTCAGAGGTAAAAAAATGCAATTGCAGGTTTTACCCGAGGGTCGGTTTTGCCCCAACTGCTCACGGCGGGCAGTGGACGCTTACGAGTTCAGCAGTGCACTCGTCACCAACACGGAGCCGCCTCTCAGCGAGAAGATTCGCTCCTTGCGAGCGAGACTCTACGAGCTCACCCAAAAGATAAACGTGTTCATAGTGGTGGGAGGTGCGGGCGCTTCGGGCTCTTACAGCGAGGACGACATCATCATGGTGGACAGAGACGCCCTGGCTGCAGCCACCACTGCCGATGATGAGGATTTAGAGAAGGCGAGGAATGCCAGGGGCGATACCGTCTATCAATGTTCAGTGTGTCCAGAATCATTTCAGGTGATTTTTTTTTGTCACTATGTCTTTCCAAGAAGAAGGCTTAGAGCTTATTTTATTAGCAAACCAAGATATTTTAAAAATATTAAATCACGAACAAACACAAAGTAGTGGGCCACATGTTGATGCGTACTACCATCACTGATCCTGCCATCAGACGCCACTACGCTCTCTAGGCTAACAATTGTTCTATTTCCGACCTCTGCATTATTTGGCAGTAATGTACTCTAATGTGCTCTGCAGCGCGTGAGCGAGTACCGCGCGCACATGCAACTGCATCCCTTGGACACTACGCATTCGTGCTGGACTTGCGGAGCGCAGTTCGCGTCCGCCGACGCGCACTCGGAGCACGTGCGCTCGCACTCGGAGCGGCAGCTCAAGTGCCATCTGTGCAACGCGCGGTTCGCCAACGCGGCGGAAGCGCGCGCGCACGACGCCAGCGCAGAGTGCGCGCGCGACTGCCCCGCTTGCGGCGAGCGCGCCACTACACGAGCGGCACTCAGCGCACACGCGAGCGAGCGACACGGCCGCGCGGCCGACCCGCCGCACGTGTGCCCCTCGTGCTTCGCCATGGAGGCGACAGCGGGCGCGTTCGCGACGCACATGCTGCGCCACCGCCAGGCGAAGCAGTTCGTGTGCGGCTACGACGGCTGCATCCTGCGCTTCCCCGCCCGCCACACGCTGCTCGCGCATATCCGCAAGTGCCATGCGGAAGCTGAGGCGGACGCGGAGGCAGAGACACCGCAGTCGCCCACGTGCGAGACGTGCGGCCGCACCTTCGCGTCCGTGGCGGCCATGAAGCGGCACTCGCGCGTCCACCGCAAGCCCAGCGTCGAGTACCTGGAGCTGGACGAACTGGACGACGCCGAGTATCGCAGGCTGAGGGGCGACTGACACTACTCACCGATCAAGTATACAATCACTACTATTATCAAGTAAATAAAGTTGTTTTTATTTTACACATTCTTTGTTATTGCTATGTAATATGTACTACCAGATATGTATAAAGGTAAACTGTAATCTTTAATAACGGGAGGTCTTTGTATTTATGTAATATGTTGGATATTACATAAATACAAAGATGAAAACAAACACTGTATATATTTAACCATTTATCTAATAATAATAATTCAATGTGTAGGATCACAGATAGTTGGCCAGGCTCAGTGGTAATAGATCACGGAGTGGGAGTGGGGGTGGGGATGGGGGTGGGCATGGGCAGCGGACGAGTGCGACAGATGACGGCTATCCTCCGTCCGCGATGGACGTGCTGTCCGCGCCACACGCTCTCCGCCTCGCCGAGTACTGCGTGCGTGAACTGGTAGCGAGCCACGCCTCTGCAATACATAAGTCATTGGCTCAAATCCGGCTCGAAGGACCATTATGTACTGTAAATTAATAAACGAGTTAGTTTTCCTCGCTTTCGACAGATGGCGCAAAAAAAGCTATTTCTCGCGATCAAGATTATATTATTATGCGAAAAATACATAAGATCAATCCTTGAAGTGTATTGCAAATTGTATAAAAATTTCAAATTTTCGATTTTTTAAGTAATACACAAACCAACATAACATTTTTATACCTAATATAGATTTGCAAAAAATTCAAGTGAAATCCATGTTCGTAATTAAAATTACCTAACCAGTTGCAAGAGCATCAACTTGAATGTTCAGACTATTGTAACACTCGTTTACTATTTGATATATTTAGATGATCCCTCGGGGACCTAACATTTTTTCAGCATTCAGTTGTTTTTACGTGAAAGAGTAACAAACTTTTACACCAAGTACCTCATGACGTAGAGCGACCTCCTTTGCAAGAAGGCATCCAATGCCAAATGCGGATTCTTTTCATGCACCAGCCGCATAACGGCCGATGACAGGAGACAGAGGCCCGCGATTGTGTCTCCGCAGAACCTGACGGCGTCCACGTGCGGCTTGATGTGCCCTCCGGCGGCCAGGTCCAACACGTGCGCGTGAGGCAGGGGCTCCGTCGCGCGGCTGCCCGACCCAAAAGCCAACAGCTTCACCCGTGACAGGGTTGCCTCGTTCTGACCACTCCATTCGCTGCGCTCCGTCTCGCGGTAGCCCTGGATTGCCTATGTTTACACATCCATCAATGATCAATCGATTTTGTATAATAAAACCATTAGGTACAGAGAAAATATAGTTTTTTTTTTTCATAGATATTTAAGTTTGAATTCAGGGTGATACGAGGTCCCCGGACTGAAAGAAGTTTTTCCAAATTAAAACTGATAAAAAAAAATACCTAAGGACTTCAATCGGACAGGAAAGGTTATCAGACTTGTCACTATTGTCTATAGAGGCAGTAATTTTAGAAAAACTGAAATCGTTATTAGCTATAGTGTAGATGATTTAATTTCCCAAAAAAAAGGCAAGAAAAGTGTATATTTAATTTGAATTGTTTGGCTAGCTCAATTTCTAGGAAGAAGTGATAAATTATAATCAATAAATATTTATTTTAATTTAATGCAAGCATTTTTGTTTCTTTTGTGAGAAATCATGCTGCTACACTATAGATAGAGTGATGTTACATTCCTATTCCTGAATTACCTGCAAATTCTTGAATTGCAATAAGGACAACAGAAGAAAGAACAGATAATTTATATACGAGCAACTATCAATGTACCCTCAGGAGCAATTTACCAGATTCTCAATTAACCAGATAAAGCAATTTTGATTCTAATTTTATTAAAATATTATGGTTAAGTACATGAGGCAGTGTTTCTCACAATCTGAATACACATATAAATCGTAAAACTATACTGTTCCATTAATAATTCAGTAAATTAACCAAAGTTACAAGCTTTAACAAGGGTTGAAGAAGAGATGAGGTGTTATATCAATAAAGAAAGAAGAGTATTTTGTAATTTGAATTAGTAATTTTGTAACAAAAAATGACAACACGAAAGAAGTGAAAACTTCATAAGACAATGTGAATTATTACAAAATAAAATATATATATTTTTTTGTTCTATATCTCTCACTCTCTTGGCAAAAATGTATGTAGTTACATTTAAATTATCAAAGATATTTACACACAACACAGGCTGGTATTCTAAATGTTCTGATTATTTATAATAACAAAGTTAAATCAGATTTATCAGACAATTATTTTTGTGTCCATTTCGCCAGACCTGTATATTAACGACAAATATCTCTACTTGTATGTTTTTTTTTTAATTGCATTGATTTCTATTTAAAAAAGATGTTGGTTGACCGAGTCAAGCGCTAGGAGCATGAAAACTCGTACAAAACCAAGCGGTTAAAAGATTGTTGTGTTATTAAGAATCTTATGAGCAATTATTGTGTTATGAAATGGAAAATACCAATTCAAATGTATGTGTACACTCACAATAGCCATTTACACTAACATTGTCCCAGTGGTCGTACTCATATCTCATTCTCTTCAGTTGTGGCTCCAACTCCGAGAGCAGAGACGCCTCTTCCGTCTCACTCACAAAGTTAGGGAATACTTGCATATCCCTCGCAACAGCCTCGCGAAGATCTGGCTCCTCATCCTTCTTCCATGACTCTAAGAACTCAATCAAGCTGCCATCGCTCACTAGAAAATATCAAAATATTACTAGAAAACTGTTTAGACCATGCAAAAGACCACCATGAAATAATGGTGTGTGTGCTGATGTATTTAAATACAAGTAATTGACCGAATGGTACCCCAGAAACGGAAAACGAAATAGAGGTCGACAACGCAAAAGATGGGAGGACGAACTAAAATTAACAGTAGGTTGCAACTGGAGAAGAGTTGCAAAGGATAGAGAGCAATGGAAATCGTTAGAGGAGGCCTTTGCTAAGAGGCACACCGAACTCCGGGACATATTATAGCAAAGCATAATATAAGAAAGAAGAAATATTTCATATGAAAGGAGTGTCGGGATATAAGGGCTATATTATTATTATTATAATACAAGACAAATGCTTGGCTATTTTATTATTTAAAATAAAAATAAAAAATTGGTTTTAAATGAAAGTATATGCAAAATATAATACCTATTAAGGTATACATTTTGAAAGCACAAATCAGATATTATGACCTTCAAGTAATATCATTATTATTATAAGGATTTGGCAAGAATTCTAATAATTCACATCCTCAGGATATGTGAGCCTGTTTCCATGGTTTACTTTGTCCCTTGCCTATCATTATCCTGCTTGTATCGTCAACACTAATTGGTGTTGCTCGTGTGTAGTATGATGATAGCCATTAGCCACCTACTATCAAATGTACTGTTGCCCTACCGGCCACTCTTTAACAAAGAAAAATAGTCTTTGATTAAGCACTTAATATTTATAAAACTAAACAAAAACTTACCTATTTGAACGCTTTCCTGTTGGATAGTTTGTTCAAGTTGGATATCACTACTATATCGTCTCGAAATTCTTGGCAAGATGTCATACAAGAACTTACGCCTGCATGTTTTGAATAATCCCACCAATTTCATAATTCACCAATTAGATTTATTTGAAAATTATTAAGTGAAAAATTAGGAAGATAAGATTAAACAATAATCCCTAGATATAAAAGGAAAATAGGGATTAATATAACAAGAAAAATTAATAGGTATCTACAAATTTGTGTGTGTGATCACAACACAAAAAACAAAATCCTATCTACTATGTATACTATTTATAAATAATTGTAAAATTATTTATAATCAATTCTCCTTGGTTGGTTTGGAAATTTTGGAATTTTGGATTGGATGGCTTATGGCTATATTGACTTGACTATTGACTGACGTCTGACAGTGACATTGACATATCATGATATAACTGTCAGTTTGGCAGCATTTAAATTATATAGTTACCAGTAGCTACAGATTATGTTGTCAAGACTACTTCAAAAGAACATAGATTACAATGTAATTTAACGAACTTGCCGGTAATACCTCTATGTAACGGACTGTATATTATGCTAGTGGGCGAGTTGTCTATAAAAATAATAGGTAAAATAAAACATAACAATTCGCCGACCTGGGCAAGATACGAGTAAATGAGGGCGATTTGTCCATTAACTCTCGAGTAAGGGCCTGTGGTAAGAAATAAAAAAATTCTAGTTTAGAAATTCGTTTAATACCTCTATGTAACGGACTCTACATCAATTCTAGACTCTTAGTACCTTTTGAAACAAGCACTAAGCAAACAACTGACAGACGGTCGAAATGTAATTTTGGCATGACTGATGATTGCCCTAGTGCAAGCAAATGTCAACTTAAAGTGACAAACCTTTTCTTACTGCGACTGTACCTAAAGCAAGTAAAAAATCTATTGATTTGTTTCTTTTTCTTAAATATTTTATTAAAAGTTAGGCCCAATCCGTTTTAATTTATTTACTTATATCTGAACTTCCCAATTTCGATATTTAATGCTGTATGGACATGTATATCAAACACTCGAGCATGTAAAATCTGAGCAAGAGCAGTTCCCAGTTCTCACTCTCACATCAGAAATCGCAGAATTTTTTTTATTTTTATTTTTTATTAGAGATGGGTTTGCTCTTGGCCAACAACCAGCTGTGTAGCAAGGATAAGGCCTATGATGGAGCGAGTTTACTTAGAAGATGCCTATTCATTCGAATTTTGAAAAGATTCAGGTTATATGAGCTCGGAAATTCATATCGTCATAATCACATAATTAAACTTACACCCACTTTCAATGTAATTAATTATATTGTTAACCCTGAACCTTGACCCGCTAAAAAAGTCCACGTGGCGCGAATGTATCTAAAACTCTCTTTTTCTATTTTTCAAATGGGAAGCATTATTATTATTATTATTATTATTAATTCTTTTCGTGTTTACGTTTTGAAATATTTTCAATGGTTTAACTTCCCCGAAACACGTGTGATAAAAAAAGAGGGAGTACTACCTATTATTCATTCAGTGTACCAATTGGAGGTAATAAGTTGACGTAAGAAGGTGTATTAAAGTGTGTCGGTTGGCCAACAGCATTCTATTGTTCGACGGGTCACCGGGTGCATCATCTTCGTGGAACCACTTTCTTACTGTATACTAACTTAACTACAATACCATATCAAATATCTTTGATATTTACATATTTATCTGGCAATCTTGCAGTAGCGTTAGTTGCGTGGATGGCTTCACCTATTTGTAAAGTCAACGTTATACATAGAGTTGGTAATTAGATGAAACACTTGCTAAATGGAGTGCGACAAACGAGCCGCACGAAAGCCAACTGTAACCGTCCGACACAACACGTCTACCAATCATTTTTAATTATAACTTTGTAGTGGTCATCTACCATCGAGTGGACCGTCAGCCTGTCTGTCGATCTTTACATTAAAAGACATATATTAGCATATCCCAGTCACTATAGCGAAGCCAGCAAACGTTGTCAGTCAGTATACCAATAACTAGATAACTAGATTCACAATTCAGGTATACTTAATTTAGGGTCTCTTTCACCAACTACAAGTAAAGTGTTGATTAGTTACTTTTAGAAATAATTTTATGTTTTACAAGCTGGTGCTCGCGACTTCGTCCGCATTGAAAATTTAAAAAAAGCAATATAACGCTTGACCTCGTGTTACTATAACACTTTGGCCAGGCGTTAGTTTTTTTATTTTTTGTTTATATCTCGGGAATAGTCCTTTTTTTCTGGATGAAAGGTACTCTATGTCCTTTCTGGTGTCCCAAACAACGTGTATGCAAAATTTCATTGTGATCGGTTCAGTAGTTTTTGCGTGAAAGAGTTACAAACATCCATACATCCAAACATACTTTCGCATTTATAATATTAGTACGGATAGATTTTTTAAATTATACACTCGGTTTACTGCATCCTTTGATATGCGATTTTTTATTATTTTCTTTTTAATATTTGGGACTTTTACCGTACAAACAAAGGTATATATATCATCTCTATCATTCCCGCGGTTAGCCTACTTGTTACATGATGAAAGAGGCCCTTAGTATTATGGATAATTTTATACAGGTAATCTGTTTTTTTTTTTGTTAGTAACATTTCTAAATTATGTGTTCCAATCCATGGCTACTGATTACGCATTTAATTTCCCCATTTATGCCAAAATTAAATACACAACGAGGAGGCGGTTGTTGATAGCATCATTATCAGCGGATGTTATACTTGCTTGTGTACATATTTGAACTTGCCAGATGTGGGCCGAGAGGGAACAGAATCAGTACAGACTGTACTGAATCACAACTATCGAAGTAAAATGAATCAACTATATTGTCGTGGTGTCAAAATCATATGGAACATTCTTCGATTCATATTTATGTTTATAACCCTATATGATTATAGATTTGTGAATAAATAAATACTAAAAAATATATTAAATAGTTATGAACGATCACTGATTAAAGACAAAAAGTTTTTAAAGTTAATTCTTTATTTATTTATAAGAAGGTATATATACAAACATGGTCTGGCCATTGTATGTTCGGCACATTCTGACTAACGTTTTATTTTTATACGCTTGAATGGGAAAAAGTGCAAAATGAAGAGAACGTGACCTATTTTTTTTATTTTTATCGTAATAGTCGCGTGGAAATCGATCCTCCAAATATAGCATTCCGAATCTCCAAAGACAAAGAGATTAAATAATTATTAATTAATTAATTAATTTAATTTGTCAATTTGTTATTTAAAAAATGCACATTTCATGTTATTTCAATAAATATAATTTATAACCTTAAAATTATTCAACCAATAAATTATATCCAATACTTAAATTATATTCAATAAATATATAATTTATAAAATTTATAACATTCAACCAATAAATATAATTTATATTATAGCATTTAATGTCAAGGCAGACATTGTTATTAAAAAATAAATAATTAGCAACGCATTTTGTCAGGAAGATATTTTGCTATACTATAGTTGGCTTTAATAGACAATATACCTAGTATCGAGACAAATGCTGTACATCATTAAGTAACTTATTGTTAATTGACAGAGGTGTAAAACATTGACCTTTTAAAGAAATAATGACTTATTTTATGAAGCTTGGAATTAGGAACCACGAGTTTAGATAAATTTATTTCTTAACTTTAAATTGTGGTCACTAATTACGAGTATTTTCCTTAAATTTGCCAATTCTCTTAGGATTGTGGGTTCATAAATGCACTGTGAAAATATAGTTAACACATTTCACATTCTTATTTAAATCCTTGATTATCTGTGATCAGTTTTAAGATAATCGTAGCGCGAACAGCTGATGATGTTAAGAATAATTGGTTTCGCACTTTGGGTTGTTTGCGTGTGGATTGAAAGTACCTACTGTCGGTCTGTCTACCACCATTTATTACAAAACATATCTAGCTCGAGTTATATTAAGCTCGTTCACACTATCGAAAGAGAAATCTCGTCATTTGGTCTTTCTTTCCTCTTATTTATGTGGTGTACTTATCTCTAATTCCCTACTCTGTAGCCAATGATGTAATCGTCTGTCTTAAGTCTATAAGTAAGTCAGGTCAGGTTCATTATTGTAAGAATTATAAAATAATAAAACAAGTGCAACCGTTGTCAATTATATAATTAACTAGCTGGTGCCCGCGACTTCACTTTGCTTTTACACTTTTGGCGAGACGTTAGTTTTCTTAATTTTAGAATATTTTAGATGATCGCTCGGTTTTTTCTTGATGAAAGGTACCTTATATCGTTTCCGGTATTCCTGACAACGTCTATTCTTATTTTTGAGTAGTTAACGCGTTTATTTATTTATTTATTGACTCATTTAGTAGGCGAAATGTGTTCTAGATATTTTCGGTACTAGTCAATTTGTGCCATAGTAGATTTATGCGCTCGACTCATTATGTAATAGTCAATTTAAGCTCTAGACAAAAATCAAATGTACTTAGTCAGATTGTGTTCTAGACAGTCCAAGATCAATCCATTTATAATATTAGTAAGTATGGATAACAGATAGTTTGTATTGCATGAGTCAAAAATTAAACAAAAAGGAATAAAAATTATAGTGACTGTGTGTGCGCGTGCGGGTTTGTGTGCGTGCGTGCTGTGTCAGCAAAATGCAATCCAAAATGGCAACAGAATGTTGTGACATAAGCAAATATTCAAATTAAACATACGTAAGCAACTTATCGGATGCCTTTCATTATCAATTCTTTTTCGTTACATACATCCGTACTAATATTATAAATGCGAAAGTATGTATGGATGTTTGTGACTCTTTCACGCAAAAACTAGTGAACCGATCACCATGAAATTTTGCATACACGTTGTCTGGAACATTAGAAAGGACATAGGGTGCCTTTCACAGTTCAACGCGGACGAAGCCGCGGGCACCAGCTAGTTTTTTATGTATTTTATAACTTCCTTACATATTTGCTTCATTTCACATTTTTAACAAGTTTGTTGTCGGTAATATTTTAATGTTACATACTAGCTGTTGCAAGCGACTTCGTCCGCGTAACTTTATAAAATATAGCCTATGTTACTCGCTGATAATATAGCTTTCTATAGGTGATTTTTTTCTTAAATGGGCCCATAAGTTTTTGAGTTTATTTATTAAAAACTTACAAAAATACAAACCTCTCTTTATACAGGCACGCACACACACACACACGCACACGCACACGCACACACGCACGCACGCACGCATGCTCTCACGCATATTATGTGATTATAAGCATGTAATGTGCATATATATGTTTATATAATTATAGATATATGTAAATTACTACGTAGATACTTATAAATTTTAATAGGCTATATAAAAATTTAACTCTTTTTATGTATTTCTAAAATGTTACATACTGTAAGGTTGACTATTAAATAAATAAATAATATTAGTAAGTAATAAGTAGATGGAATCATTTAACAAAAACATAACGATGAACGCATACATTTAATATTATTTTGTGTGCTGAGTGATCGGTCGTGACTTCCGAGGGCTTCGCGTATATTATATTTGTACATTCATGAGAATGGCACGAATAATGCAAATTAAGGCAAAGGCATGCTAATGCAACCGCTCGCACGTAACGACACGACACTAGATGCGTTTCGCCTACTTCGTCGAAAGGTCACGGCATTTTAATGCAAATCAACATCGGGCAGCCGTTGCCGTCCAAATGCCAAAGCGCCCATTGTCGATTGTCGATTGGGCCCCAGTGATAACATTGTCGCCAAGTTCACTGGCCACAACGCCGACTGTCTGCTCACCGGAAGTTAGGTAACAAGCCGTGACGTCGCACGCCTCACTCACTTCCTTCTCGGAGCGATTGTAAGCAAATTCACGTATTACATTCTACTAGCAGTTGCCCGCGACTTCGTCCGCGTTGAACGATGAAAGGTAACCCTATGTACTTTCTGGTGTCTCAGACAACGTGTATGCAAAATTTCATGGTGATCGGTTCAGTAGTTTTTGCGTGAAAGAGTTACAAACATCCATACATCCAAACATACTTTCGCATTTATAATACTAGCTGGTGCCCGCGACTTCGTCCGCGTTGAATTATGAAAGGTACCCTATGTACTTTCTGGTGTCTCAGACAACGTGTATGCAAAATTTCATAGTGATCGGTTCGGTAGTTTTTGCGTGAAAGAGTTACAAACATCCAAATATACTTTCGCATTTATAATATTAAGTATGGATTTAAAACATATACGACAAACAAGTAGTCAAGTCAAGTCAAGGCGCTGCCGCGTCATCGTAAGCACACCCCACTGACGGTTTGCTCAACGAAATGACGCACCACGAAATACCAAGTATTTATCAGTAATTTAGAATTAGTTAGAATTACATGTTGGCCACACAGCAAAAAGTTGAAGGCCGGATGCCACAATAGTAGTTGCTTACGATGTTCCCCCTACGGATCTTGTGTTTGCGAAACTGATTTCAATACGCATCACAGTTGAAATTACTATAGTGTCGTCAAGTGTTAGGTAACGCAGCAATTATAGTGCCAATAGAACCAAATCTTTTTTTTTTCAAAACGGCGATGTAACCTTGCAGTCTTTTCAAAGGCTATAAACTGACGGTGCTTGGTATATAGTGGTTATAGTTTCCAAAGACATAAAACGTTAGTAGTTTCCACCAAAAAACACACTTTAAAAGCATAATCTACATATATAATATGGAAAAAATAGAAAATATTTTTTTCAATGATAGCCTATACCATAATTTTCTAGAAGGACTGTCAAAAGCAACGTGGATCCAAGGCCCTTATTAGGTCGTCTATCTTGATATCTTGTGGGTGGACGTCCTACGCTCAGCGTAGGCCTTTGTGGCCTATGCAGAAAGTTTTTAAATGCTATTAAAAATGCGATTGCGTCAAATCAAACTGATCCACGTGGCCAACAGTAAGAAATCATATTTCTTTGGAAAGGTTTTCGTATGATTTTTAATTTTTTTTTATTATATATTCGTTGATACACAGACAGCTCCACAGTAATAAAGATATAAAGAATGTTTTGGTTTGTAAAAACTCATAAACGAAAGGTATAAAAAAAAGGTATGACAGTTTCTCATATAAATGTTTTACCCTCTCGCTAGCGAGTGCTGTCATTGTAAACTCATGGTAAAGGTACTGATCCCGCTGTTTAGGTAGTTTACTCACACGTGACGAACGTCAGGACGCCGGAAGATGTTTTGACCTCGTTGTGGCCTCACGCAACAGGAAAGGGTCCAAATTATCCTCCAACCTTAACCGACAGACAATCTCTAACAAATCTCTGAGGTCCTTATTTTAAATTGACGTATTTATTTGTCCGTTAGTGTAGGAACTCGACCGGCGCGACGTCTCGGTCGTGCTGTATCGTGTTTTTCCTCGCTTCATGTTCTGTCAATCGTAAAAAATACTTCATAATGGAGTTCGCGATGAGTCGCGACCTTCTAAGGCTCTTTATAATTTGTAATTTCAACTCAATTATAGTTTTTTTAATAGAGAATAAGGTGATGAAGCGCGACCTCTACGATTTGTTTATTCCATCGCGTCACGTTCGATACGAGCACTCACGCATCACCAATTAGTTGGATCATAAATTAAATATTTTGCCAATGTTTGTTCGATTCATTGGCACTCGTGGAATAATCAAGGTAAGGTACCGTCAAAGGTAAGGACGAACCAATATATCGAGAGGTACAAATGACTCCTAATTTAATCACCTAAAACAATGATGTCCCCGAGTGAGGAGGTTGTCGAGGTGTGCGAAATATGGATGACCATAGTATAAAGACCAGGCATGATAACATACTTTTTATTTCTAATGGAAAGAACAATAAACGAGGAAGATTTGTGTATATAATTTACAGAATGTGCGAAGCCGGAGGCGTGTCCTAGTAAATATAAAATAAAGTCGCCGCTGACGGCCTGTTTGTTTCTCCATTAACCTCTTCGGATGATTTTGATACGGTTTATACGTGGTTTTTACAATTAAAAAAAGCTTTCTTAAAGAGTTGCTTATATCTAGATATAAATGCTGAATTTACTGTCGACAATTAGAAGAGATAATGAATATACTTGTCATTAAAAAGCCGCGTTTGGTCACTTAGTCGTTAGGTAAGTGTTTGGAAAGACCACCGGGTCTTCCTCTTTTTTTGGCTGTCCTTCGCCAAGGTATCGTTTGCTCTTTATTGTCCAGGCTCAGCGGGATGGGTTTGGGGTCTATTCCTGAAATGTAAAAGTCAGTTACAGCTTTAAGACGGAGATTTTATCCCTGCCGGCGTCTGTATTTCCGAGCTCATATAACCCAAATATTTTCAAAGTTCGAGTGAATAGGCATCTTCTGGGTGAGCTCGCAACATGTTAGGTCTCATCCTTGCTACACAGTGGTTGTTGGTCAAGAGCAAACCGATCTTTTATAAAAAAAAAACATACTACTTTTTAAGAAGTCGAATAGAAAATGACAGCGAAGTAACCTTTACCCAATTGTATTTGTTCGACGCATCCATCGAACAATGTGTGAAAGTGAAGTGCTATGACAATAGCATTTGCTTTGTAGTTATTGTCTGAGCAAAATGCAAAAACATTAGGTATACTTGAACAAGCAGCTCACTATCACTGGGTGACCGTGTCGTAACTTGAGGAGCTAAGCAAGCGGGATAATATTACTGGGGTAAATAGAAAACCTATTTTTCTATTATTATACTTACTTTAAAGCATTTAAAGTAAGTACATTCAGTAAAACTAACTACATATATTTTTGCTCTCTGCCATTCTCAGACGTCGAAAAGCGATTTTGTAAATCTTATTTCGAATAAAAATGTTTTGAATTTGAATTTGACGCTCGGTCAGGGGTCCTGGGTTCGATTTGAGGCAAGGCCAATGTGGCCACAGCAAACTTTGTTAACCACCCAAACCAACTATGAACTTTTTATAGTTGGTTTGGGTCTGTAAAGTAGTAACAGGGCATACTGCTCCATGTAGTAATTTGCGCAGCCGTCTGGAGGCAGTAACCATCACCTTCCACCGGATTCCTAAAATACTAGATCGCTGGTATATCAGATTTCCATACAGCATGTGTGGTTTAGAAAGTCGATGGCTGTTTTGCTTCGGTGAGTAACTAAGGGATACCAGAGCCCTTTGCGAACTCCCTTTCTAATCCCTTATTATTAAACCTAATAGAGTTGGCAGCGTTCTTGCAGCACCTGTGGCGTTTCTTGTGTTCTAGGCGACGGTAGCCACCCACCTATACAATCAAATTAAAACAATCAGCCTGTCTGACGACCTTTACATAAAAAAAACATCTGAAGTAAACTGAAGGTTTGTGAATTGTTATTTTTTGGCGGTTTCCATTTCAATTTAGATATCAGATATATACAGATCCAACACAATGGGTAGTAATAGTATCTAATAATGGCAACTCGGTGCCGGAAACTCATTACGTTATGTTTGTATGCATCGCTACTGTCGACTATAATTTTTGTATAATAGCATAATATAACCTATAGGCAGACCATCTCCTTACGCACAGAACAGCATCGTCAAATAATATGTTATCATTCAGTTCCGTTTGCAATCGGGTTTTGTTCATGACATCATTTCTAAGAACTTGTCTACTATCATAATCCTCAGCTGTGTGCATAGGTGTGATGTCATTTGTTTTCAGCAAACAATACATAAATCCCTATGCTTTATGGTTCACCTTTGCATTATCTACGGACACAAATAGGAACGTGTTTACTTCAATAGACTCTGAAGAGTAAAATACTTCATAGAAAAGACGCGAAGCGGAATAATTGATCATTTGATGACCTCGAACACATTTAGAGGCCGCGTCGTATGTAATCATCTCTTATTTACTGAATATTAATAAAAAATATATTCATTTTAGTGTTGTATGCATTTTTTTGTACCTAGTGAATTGTGCGCATCATTCTGATTCTTTTTGTAAATTAAAACCTGTCAAGTTATGCCCAAAGATTTTATTAAAAAAAATAATAAAACCACGAAATACGAGTATTTATTTCATTTGACATAATATAATGTTTGTTTTCGTCGCCTCCATTTTTAAATAACAACTATAGTGTAAATGAAGACATGTAGCACCCAAATATTCGAGTTAGCGTCGCAGCTCTAATAGGCGAACACGAAATGAAGCTATTGCCTCTGAATGGCCTCTGCCTTCTCATAATATGAATACGGTATCTTAATGTAACACAGCTTTCTATAAAAGATGGGAAAACTAATAATTAGAGAACAAGACGTGTATGTAATTATTTGCAAGATCTTCACATCAAGCGAAATCTTTTAAATTTACTCCCTCGAGTTCAAATTAAAATATCTAAATCAAAATAATTATAAATACTTAAAGCAATAAATAGCAAAATGTTACAATTTTTTGGTTTATCTACCAAGGGAGGTATTGCAATATAACTAAGGAATCCGTACTAATATTATAAATGCGAAAATATGTTTGGATGTATTGTTTGTAACTCTTTCACGCAAAAACTACTGAACCGATCACCATGAAATTTTGCATACACGTTGTCTGGGACATTAGAAAGGACATAGGGTACCTTTTATCGTTCAACGCGGACGAAGTCGCGGGCACCAGCTAGCATTATTATATTGCAAACAAATACCAGGGGTGTACGACAGGCAGGTGGTAGGAACTTTTGCAAGGGTGCGAAAATTACTAATATGCAGGTTTCATTATTATGATTATTTTGATATGGTTTGACATAATCTACTAAAAATCAAATAAAATGGAAGAATTCTAATGCTATGCTATTATTATTATTATTTTTTAATTAATAAATAAATGTAAAAAGTAATTTTTATGAATTCTTTAGACCTATTTGTATATAATCTATACTATATATTTTTTAAATTTATGGCTGTATGTAATCTAAATCTAAATAAATAAAATAATTAAAAAAAAAATGGGAGTACATTTCCTTCCACTGCTGGACAAGGCCTCTCTTTATTGTGAGGATGTATTGAGCTTCTTCTCCTTAATTAAATTCACAAAGCTCAGTTAAGAGCAAATGACGACGAGGTATCACTTTAAATCTAAATTGAGCTTGCACTCGCAAGTGGATGCTCAATTTAGCTCAATACAAATGTGCGACTACGCTATCTACTACGCATTCTTCAAAATTAATTTGAAAATATTTATTTTCATTACTTTAATTTAAATTAAGACTAAATCGACGCACCCCGGTGTTACTCGGGTGCAGTTGCAAAGTTTAGATAATTTTCATCTTTGTCCATCTGAATTAGTAAAAGAATTTTATTGTTTGTTTATTTATATACCTAGTTACTTAAGTGTAATATTATAGTTCCGCAAAATATTTTATACACGTTATATAATAAATATATGCGCAGTTATTTATAATATTATGCGGAGATTGTGCTTCTCCTACTCTCTGCATATAAATAACCTTATAATAGGTACGCTCTCTTTCTTTTTATATGTAGGTGTATAAAAATAACTAAATACTTTATTGAATATTGCTGAAAGTGATATTTGTCAATCGATTTCCTTTTTTTTTAAATTAACTATTGACAATTAATCTTATAAATATATATATTATTATATATAATAATATATATATTTATTATTATATAAATAATTCGGTGTCGAGACCCTTGGTCCGTGGGGTCCTAGCGCTATAAGTCTTTTTAAGGATATAGCAAAAAGGTTAGTCGACATCACAGGAGACCGAAGAGCTGGCAGCTACCTAGCACAAAGAATTAGTGTAGCTATTCAAAGGGGGAACGCTGCCAGTATCTTCGGAACCTTGCCTAAAGGGACTCCTTTTAATAATATATTTTAGTTATTATTATATTATATTTTTTAAGGTTTTTAGTTTTAGGTTCACTATTCTAGTATTTTTTATTTTTTATTCCTTATGTAATTAAATGTCCCGTATAATAAATGCTTAACACATCTTATAAATGTTATAAATTTTAATTGAAAATAGTTTTCATAGATTTTAGTGCCATTTTTTCCCCGATAGTAGATTCACTGTATTTAACGATACCTAAATACCTAAATCCTTTTAAGTTTGTATAAATAAGTATGAAACACTGAGTATTAATTTTGAATGGCAGAGATGCGAAGGCTAGGTCGTGTCCGTGTGATGTGATGTCTGTATGTCATCGCTTCAATCAATGTGCAATAAAACAATCAACGCTGAGATGTTACACAACGCAACCAGTACCTTTACCATGGAGTTTACAATTTGACATTGACAGTTGACAGTTTTCCATATAAACATTTTACGCTCTCGCTAGCGAGTGCGGTCATTGTAAACTCATGGTAAATGTACGTGATGTGTTTGCGATAATTATGCACAAAGGGCCTTGTAAAATTTTCTTAACTCACCCGACACTCCTTAAATTTAATATGCCTACCGCAAATGTATTTATATTTGCATTTTAAATTTAATACTTTTAATCAACGACGTCTCTAACGTCATCCAAAGTCAAACAATGACGTTATTGTCCACTTATATTAATATATTATTGAAAAAATGTATGACGGACAAGTTATAAAGATGTATGTACCGTATTTATTTCTTGCACCGATTCCAGTAGGTACTGTTACTACTGTCATTGAATCACTCTACGGAGATAACTTAACTTACCATTTAGGCACCACTACCCACGAACAAAGACTTGCAATGTAAGTTTTATGTAATATACCGAGGTCACATTAAAAAAGTTTTTAGAATTTTTGTCTGTTTATCTGTGCGATTGTGCACGCTAATCTCAGAAACAGCTCAACGGATTTGTAAATTTTGCACATAAGTAGATAGTTTATTACTACCTCGATTAACATATATGACACTTTTTATTCTGAAAAATGATTAGGTTCCTGTGGGAATTTTAAAAAAGGAACTACAGCGCGTAAAACGCCGCGGGTACAGCTAGATATAAATAACATTAGACATACATAAAATAAGTTTCATGGAACGTGAAAGGTGCATTTACGATCTGACGTCGAATGGCCATGCTATACCAACGGACAGTGGCGGCCAATCTATCTAAAATCGTTATATAAAGGGGTCGCCAAGCAATCGGCGATAATTTGAATTGCCGGAACCTTCTTCGAAATAATACCCTCCAAGTGCACATTAAAATGAAATGCGATTATTCGCATTCAGCATTTACTTGTAGCGATAATAAAATTATAATAGCGATAACGGCCGACAATAAATTTCCCTCTCATTGCAAGGTTACCGGCTAATGTGGCTAATGTCGCGCGCAACGAAAACAAAACAAAATGTATGCCCTAACGACCATCATTCGCAATTGGAACAAGCCAACTGTCATGTCAACGAACTCATAAATGGGTCGTCTCTCCTACTGTGATATTTTTAAAATAGCCGTGGCCAACTCAATTTTTTACAATTAAGTAACTATAATACTTGGCAAGGCAGTCGCTATAATAATAATTGCAAGGGGTGCTTCCAAAATATAAATGAGATGATAGAAAAACGGGATTTGGTTTAGTTAATTGGAACAATTTCTCAGAACTCTTCCCATGCACTGTCGGTCCCAGTTATCTGGTATTTGAGAGCGTAGGCTCAGAGATGAGTAGGTACTCCATATGGGCATATGGGGCATAGAGAATTAGTCTCCAATTCGGAGTAAAGTAGGCACAGCTCTGTGCCCCCACCAGACTATAGGATACGTTCGCTGGACCGGTTCGATGAGTGGTCGCGTCCCTCGCACCGCTCCGTCCCCTGGCCGCCTTCCGTCTTGTCTTCTGGTCAAACCGGTTGAGTCATAGCTCTAACTTCAAATGCAAAAACACTACACACCAAGTGACGACAGCATGTAAATTATTGGTATCGATAACAAAAAATATCTCCCGTTGCAACGGCCCGAGGGTAAGAAGTCGGTTCCATCAGCATCTAACGGGTCTATCCGCAAACAGACGAGTCGCTAAATGGTCGTGCTCCGCGCAATTTCTTCTAATAGTAAACACTAGGTGCAATGAACTCGTCCACAATAGAATATAGATCTACGCTATTTACAACTGTTCTAAAATTAAAGAACGGGCGAGACGATGTTTGTTTTCATAAAAAGAAACATATTAACTGTGATTAGTTCTCGATAATCGAATATAACGCCTTAATGGCAAACAATGAGACCGAAGCCGATTATTTTTAATTTGCATGTAATCGGGTTGCTGCCGCCTGAAATGTGCAGGTCTGCAGAATGCACCAGTGGAAAAGGACGAATGCTGTCGTGTCTGCGAAACGTATTATTATTCCAACGAACGGCTACAGGCTACAGGATAGGCGGAAGGCTTCGGCACATATCCGACGTTATGGACTCATCGGTTCGTTGTTATACTCTAATGGGGTTGGCTAATATCGCGCGGTCAACGCGGTTCGTCTAGGTTCTGTTTCGATATAGTTGCCTGCGCAACTTTGCAACTTCATGGACATGTGAGAGATCGTTCAGCAGCTGATTTTATGAGACAAACTGATCGCTCTAGCCACAGAATAGTAGTTTTTTGTCGTGTACAACAGGAAAGTGTGTGTGTGGATGGTCGCTTCAGTAACTGTCGTTATAGCCTCCCTTAAGAAACGCATCCAGCGGCGTAGTCGGATATGTGCGGAACCCGCGCGGGTTTAGTGCATGCACGGTTGCGCTTGCGGATATGGGGTGCGCGCGGGGGGCGGGTGTCGTCACGGGAGACGCGAGGTACGGCGGGGGGAAGGAGACGGTCAAGGCCGCGACTGCGCACGCGCAGCCAGTCAACTAGTAGCGACGCTGAAGCAGTCTGCTCCGCGCTTTGCAGGCGAGTGGTCGTCCTATGAGAGTGAGCGGTGTCGGAAGTGGTGTGTGTGTTTGTGTCTGTGCGTGTTGTACAGTTACCCGGAGCCTGAGCAGGTCGTCGACCGCGCGAGTATGAGCGCGCGCCCCTCGCGCCCGCACCGGCACCCGCACCCCCGCCACCAGCAGCTTCTTTGACAGACCACCACCACAAGGTGAGCCACTCTCTTAGTCTCCTCCCTCCCCGCAAACAATGCAATTAGCGCATCGGGAGGTGTCATACCCGATGGCCATGTGATTAACCCACTAATCACTTTCTAATTGGACGCGAAAAGAAGGGCACCATTATGAAGGGAACTGGCGAATGGCCTGCACTTTATCGCTTCCTAATGCCATATCCACTGGCCTAATGTAGGCTTTAACATTGTTGCTTTTGATTATCTATAATATTTTATTGATCAAACTTGCACAATATTTCATTACTGTAACAAATTCATTTCAATTAGGTACCTATCAAGGCAAATATTTATTCATTTAAAGTACTTAAAGCATTGTTGGGTGACATCTGAACTCCAAGCTAGATGTCCTGAGTTAGAGATCGGAGTAGCTGCGCACCATGACAGCATGACAGCAAAATGTACTTACGACAGAGATTTTATATGTACATATACCTACATATTAATGCATTACCTATATGTAAATAAAAGTATACATTATATTAATATACATACATTATTTAGTAGTAAATTCACACAAAACCAATTCGAGGTAGCGAAACTAATGGCTATTTAATTGCCTTGATCAATAATCAACATTACCTACAAGTTAATAAATCATTCTTGAATCAGTGCATGATAACGTGCCATGATTACCTTATGGTATTTCCTCGTAGCCTCACAGTCGAGCCGTGTCATCACGTGTCATAACGTCTAATCCTACATGACGTAACTGCTTCTCATTTCCCTGGTCCTCTTCGGACGATCGACTATTTGTTTGTTTAAAAAGTGGCACCGGTGTTGAGAGATTTCATTTGAAAACATTATCAATCATACTCTGTCAATATTTGGTGAAGGCGTTACAAATGTTTACAAGAAAAAAGAGATGCTCAGCCTCAGCGTGAGCGCAGGGGGTGGAGGAACTAATATGTGCATTTGCATATTAAGTCTATTCTCATAAGTTTTTACATATTTATATTGATTGATAATCCTGAGGTTGCTCTGTAATGAAAACGAGTAGGTAAAGAAGGAAGGAAACAGGCTTTTACTTAAATTTACCACTAAGTATTTCAGACAGCGAAACCATAAAGTGCCGCTGGTGTTAAATTATCATTTTCTTCATAACTGCATTTGTTATTCAATGTTGCATATTATAATAATTTTACATGCATACTCTTACTTGCATTCAAGCTTTTTATGCTGCATCTACATTTATCATTGATAAATAACGACATGATGACCATTCTACCATCGAGTGGTCACACACATAATCGAAGCCGGCCGAATCGTGTCCTTGGCAGTTGGCGGGGCTGGTATTAGATAGTGCGCAAAGTAGGTCACCGCCGATCGCCTTTCGCGCTAATGCTTTTTATAACACTCATTAAACCAATTGCAGCTGTCTCCGCTTTTCCTGCTCTCCACTATTCCACCAATCCACAGCTCAGCTCCACCACTGCTCGCCGATGAGAGTGCTACCGCAACCCACAACCCGCTTTCAATACTCATATTGCCTGTAACTTTCATTACATATCATGTATTTTATTTTAAACATGACAAAGATAATGGTATCCCTGTATGCCTTTCAGTTTTCCTTCTCAGGATCGTCATCTTGGCTATTTTTTTCGAAACCCTCGTAAGATATATAATGACGTCATTATGTGTCTGAAACGGTAGTAGCTTTTTGACTTTAAAAAAGTGATCATGTTATCCTATTTTTGATTTGATTTGACTAGTTAAGACTAATTGTGAATCATGGAAATACAATAAGTATGTTTCCCCATCGTCTCAATTAAGTTATGGGCGAGAAACATGTTAACTAAGGTCTAAGGGTGAGGCGCAAAACGAAGATGCCGAGTGAAAGTTGTATTTACCTGCAAACAACACGACTGCCATATTCTATACTAATACTGCGTATACTACTTATACACAATCGCATTCAAAACGGCTCCAAATGTCTCCGACGTGGGTACTTACTTCAGCTGATTCCTGTCAACACTGGTCTAAGCCACCAAATCTAGATAAGTACCTTTACCATGAGTTTACAATCACCGCAATCGCTAGCGATAAAATATTTATATGGAAAATTGACAATTTGACATTGACAGTTTTGAATGTATGGATGTTTGTAACTCTTTCACGCAAAAACTACCGAACCGATCACCATGAAATTTTGCATAAACGTCTCGGACACCAGAAAGGACATAGGGATACCTTTCTTCGTTCAACGCAGACGAAGTCGCGAGCACCAGCTAGTTTTTTATATAAATGTTTTACCCTCTCGCTAGCGAGTGTGGTGATTGTAAACTCATTTTAAAGGTACAGTGCCTCATGAGTTTAAAATCACCGCACTGTCAATTGCAACTCAACTACAACTGTCAATGTCAAATTGACAATTTTCCATAAAAATATTTTATGTTCTCGCTAGCGATTGCGGTCATTGTGAGTTTACAATCACCGCACTCGCTAGCGAGAGGGTAAAACAGTTATATGAAAAACTGTCAACTGTCAATGTCAAATTTACAATTTTCCATAAAAATATTTTATGCTCTCGCTAGCGATTGCGGTCATTGTAAACTCATGATAGAGGTACAGATGTTTAGAATCGCAAATTTTGACGTGAATACTTTAAATTTGCTTCCATAGTGTTTGCATTTTGCAATCATTATCTATACCTATGCAAAATTTGGATATCTAGTGTTCAGAAATCTTTATCTCGAATTTAAAATTGATTTACTTATTGTTGACATATCGAATTTGCATTATGATGACATATTATACTTTGACTTTTAATTAAATCTTAAGCCATGTTCTGTTTCTTTTCCTTGTCTGTATTTTCATTTGTATTTGTATTCATTTGTACTTATTGCTTTCATTACTTACAATTTCTTTCAATTATCATTCATTGTTAGTCCCTAGCAAGTGTTCGGTTTGCAGGAAAATAAATAGTGTCATTCTTCAGTTTGATTTCCAAAGTGACATGGTGATCTTATTCCACACAATAAACAAGTATCACAACACAAAGCTGTCTTTATTATCATTTCAATGGGATGATGCATTTTCTATTTATGTGAAGACCACTCATTATCTACCTGATCAGTAACACACGATTTCTACGAGGCACGCATGCACCGCATCTATTTATAATATGTCCTCGATACTGTCTTTGTCGTGAGACCTTTACCACTTGATGGTCAAGTGGCTACGGTAGCCATAGTACTGCAAGTGCACCGCTGATCTCATGAGATTTGGAGGTAAGATAGGAAAATGTGAACTCTGACATTCCTTACTTACTCACTTACAGAAACACAACAGCACTTATGCTGTTAAGATGTTAATGGAGCCAGACAGTAAGATAGTAAAATGTGGACTCTGGCATTCCTTACTTAATCACTTACAGAAACACAACAGCACTTATGCTGTTAAGATGTTAATGGAGCCAGACAGTAAGATAGGAAAATGTGGACTCTGGCATTCCTTACTTAATCACTTACAGAAACACAACAGCACTTATGCTGTTAAGAGCGTTGTTAATTGAGCCAGATAGATTGCCACAAATTATTATGTATGCGAAACGCAGTGTACAATTACTAATGGGCACTTATAATTTAATTTGTATTTATCGATATAATGGCAACACCACACCAGTCACAACGAATTCTAAAAATAAACACACAAGATAAAAATAACAAATGTAAATGTGTGCCGAAAAATAATACATGAGACGAATGAAAACAATACAATACACCACATTGTCATGCAATGCATTAAATAACATTACACAACAATTCAACACTACAAATAGCGAATTCAATCATTTAAACTTAAATTTATGTTAAAAGTAAAACACAGGATTCACTTCCTATCTAAATTTTTTAAAATTATTTTGAACTTTAAAAAGTTAGAAAATATGTCTAAGGTCTTTATAAAATACCCTTCAAAAGTGCGATTAAAACAATTTATTATTTTATTATTAAATAAAAATAATAATAATAATAATAAGATCAAAAAAGAAAAAGAAGAGAATATTCTATAAGTGATAAAATTAATTTTTCAAAAGTAATTCGCCAATTTTCTTTTTATAAGAATTCAAATTGTTGGAAAATATATCAATATATATTATATATCTGTATACCTTACCTGTATGTAGGAGTCCAAACGACACTACAAAAATTAAGAAAGCTGAAATAAAGAATTTTTGAGGAATTTAAATTCAATAAAATCGAGCATTCTAAATGCTCTTTAGGTAACTAATAATTGTTTGACAGTATGTTAAAGATCTAATTGCAGATAATAATGTCTAAATAACTCGCCTTCAACTATTCGAAGAATGCTAATCAATTAGCTGTCGTGTGTAATACATATTTTAATGAAAGTTATTGTTATCGATGATTTTCTTTAAGTAAACACAATTCCACGCGATAAATTGATATGATACGTTATCAGCTCGTCCTCAGTTTGATTCCGATTCGCTGTCAGAGAACAGGTGTGTGGTGGTTTCCAGACGAAGCCGAGTGCAACATGATACCTGCACTTAATACAGACACAGTGAGTCTACAAACAACATTGGACAAACTAACTAACTATATATGTTACAATTTATCATAGATAATCTCTTGTACTATAATTTATTACTATTAGTAGGTAAATTCAAATCGATCGATATTTTATATTTTGTCTTCTCAGTGTTATTTTGCAGAGCCTCTCCAATTTTTTATAATTTTTAACAAAACAAATAAAAAGTTGGGTTATTTCTTATCTGAATTCCTTTGCATTGTTGAATACCATAGTTATCAACGTTTGTTTTGATTCTGTTGTGTTTGTGTATATTTATAAAAAAAATAATTAAATAAGTATATTTAATAAAAATGTAATATTTTATTTACAATTTCAATATTAGGTTTAAAAAGAAATTGTTTTACCTATTTACATAAAACGCGTCTTTACTAGACAAGTAATTCTTTTGTGGGTCATTTTAAAACCGTATAATATATACGTATATATTATAAAGTATACGTATATATAATATAAAACCGTATATATATTATACGGTTTTATAATGAACTTCCCGAGACAATCAGAGTCTTACCTATAAATAAATTTAAAAGTGTAATCAAAACCAAACTCTGTATTATAGGTTATTAAAAATTCGCTGATTATTTAAGCGATAATAATTTATTATAATATTGACATTTAATTTAAAAATGTTTTTTTGAAACCTATACTTAAATTTAATGAATAAATAACCGTTTCACTGTTTCTATAATATGAACAGGTTTGATAATTTTAAATATTTGGTTTAATCAGAAGAAAATAAATTTAAGTGAGTTTAACTCACTTTCAGCCTGTTTTGGCTCCCACTTGATTGTACCAAAAAGTACTAAGATCCAGTTTGATTGGACCAAAATGTCGGGGATCGTACTTGAATGTTTGATCTGATGCGGTTTTTACCAATGGATGGCCAAATTTGTATTATAGATGATTTTTTATTATTATATAAATAAAACCAATGTGTGTGGTTGACGTTCTACAATTGATCTCTATTTATTTTTCTCTTTGATCTACCTCTATACATTTTTTCAGATACCTTAAAATCTATAATAATTTATTGCTAACTTAATTGAACTGATACCTACAACGCCATCTAGAGGTCGTAAACACAGCCTGAATTCCTGATTTTTAATCTGACGAGTATTTGGAGGATATTTTTTTAATACAGCGTCTACAAACTTTTGAACGTCTGTAGACGCTCACCCCACCGTTGAAAAGAAAAATATAACCTTTTTTTCTTCCTACCAATAATCTTCAAAATCCAATAGGTCCTCACGACGCTCGAGTGACTCCACATTTAGCATCGTGGGCTCCCCTACCATTAATCTCTGCTCTGCTGAACTCCCGGTGTGGGCCCGATTTCACATTTTCCAAAGTGTAACCAAGCAGAGCACACTTACCACAGTTTAAACCAAAAAAATGCCAAATACCCTACGTGTCACGTCAGTTTATCAATCAGTTCTAATAACCTATTTCTATATCTAAAATGTAACACTTCCGTACTAATATTATAAATGCGAAAGTATGTTTGGATATTTGTAACTCTCACGCAAAAACTAGTGAACCGATCACCATGAAATTTTGCATACACGTTGTCTGGGACACCAGAAGGACCTTTCATCGTTCAACGCGGACGAAGTCGCAGGCACCAGCTAGTAATATAAATGCGAAAGTATGTTTGGATGTTTGTAACTCTTTCATGCAAAAACTACTGAACCGATCACCATGAAATTTTGCATACACATTGTCTGGAACATTAGAAAGGACATAGGGTACCTTTCATCGTTCAACGCGGACGAAGTCGCGGGCACCAGCTAGTATTTTTATACTTAGGTGTTTTTTATTTCCAAATTACAACTTGTATTCGCCGAATTCCGATCATGTCTTCTTCTGTAATAGATACTTTTTGGAAGTGAAACATTTCGCCAGAGTTACAGTAGGATGTATCTATTCTATTATTCAATTTATTTGAAATTTTTATACTAGTTACCTACTACACATTCCTGTCAATTAAAAAGTCATACTCTTTGACGCGATATTTTGACAGCTCTTTAAGTATTTCAATAATTATATTAATTAATATATAAATTATTTTTTTTATTAATTAAAAAATATTTAACAAGATATATAACATAATTTTTTTACTGCATAGTTGCAAAATAACTTTGTCATTTAGTCAAGTCATTTGTCATTTAATGTAAGTAGTAAGCGAATAAAAAATAAAAAATGTATTTAAAAGTCAACCTGTCATGAGACAAGTCGTTTCTTGTTAGTAAATATGAAACAGTTTCTTTTTTCGAATGGATGTCATTTATTTTTCAACGTAATCTCCTTTTAGAGCTTTACACTTTGGTTAGACGATGCTGGACTTTTAAGATCCCCTTTTTGTATCTCTATCCGTATCATTTTTCTTAGATTTCGCTGTCCGCGTCTATCTGTTTCTGCGCTAACTTCTTCTAAGCTATTCAACAGGTTTTGATACGGTTTTCATCTAATGAAAAGAGCGATCAACGATTGAGGTTTGTGTGTATAAATTACGGATAAAAAATTGCATCCGTTCAAAGCCGAAGGCGTTAGGATTATTCGATCAATTAGTATAAGTTAAATTTTGACAAAAAAGACGCTGAAGTTGACAGTCATCGTCTAAAGTTAAGACGAATTTTTGATAACGTAGGTTCAAACAAAGATTTCTAGTGTACTGCCTAATGTGCCACCGCAATGCCAATTACAGTATTACGTCCTATTGAGGTTAAATAGTGTCCTGTAATAAAAAGCAATCGTCTAATGAGCACGTTTCTCTGAAGTAAGTCGGCCAGTTGGCACTCACTATGAAGACGAAAGCGCATTGCGTACTGAGCAGTGCAATGAGCGTCACATTTTCCCGTAAACAGCACTTAGTACTAATCACAGTGAACAAGTTGCTAACTTATTTCAAGCGAATTAATGCAATTACGCAATGACGGAGCAAATAATAGCACGCGTGCTATTGCGACCTTGAGCCCAGTGAAGTATAAACCTAGTATAAATAAGACCGACTCTTTCTCGTGACCAATCATACTGTTTTTTTATCGACTCTCAACAGAGATGCAATGTCAGACATAAATGTGCAGACAGACGAACAAACAAAAAATAGATGGTAGGTATTTAGAAAAGAGAAGGCAAAAAATATTCCGGTGTTGTTCGAGGCGAACGAAAACATTAATTTATAACACAATGCAAGACAAAACGCAGTCAAGGCGCGCTGCAACCTTGTGACATTGATCACTCACTGCTTGCGACCGCAACATGTCTGCCACACAGCCTTAGGGCCTCTTTCACCATGTGTCAAGTAGGCTAACCGCCATTTAAAGTCACCGGTAACCGGGAATGATGGAGATGATATACCTTTGTTTTTATGGTAAAAGTCACAAACATTAAAAAGAAAATAATAAAAAAAAATTGCTTATCGAAGGATGCATAATTTAATAAAATATAACATCATTTCTAAAAGTAACTAATCAACGCTTTACTTGTAGTTGGTGAAAGAGGGCCTCTTTAAAGTAATAATTCCAACAAGTAGGCACACCGCATTGCCCTTCTCCGCTTCACCCCACTAACCTTCATGTCCCACCGCAGGGCACTGCACTGCAGTCTTTTTAATATCAAATATAGCTGTTTATATAAGTATTTTGATTTCAATAAAGTCCCACTTTTGTATAGATGTGATGTGAGCGATGTTGTCTGTTGAATGTTCGTCTGTTGCGTCAGACCAGTGGCGATGTCAGCGCGGGAGGCGCGGGCGCATTCTCGGTCCATTAGTGGGTCGCAAGACATTCTCTCCACCGAGCACATCACAATACACATCCGTTAGAATTCATTTGGAAGCATTCAGTACTGTTGCAGCGCATGCGCACTCCCAATTGTATAACTCGGTGAATTAGATTGTTCGCCTTACATAACTGCGTTTCGGCGCATCACTTCGGTGTGGTGACACACTTGGCAAAAGCACAACAAACACTTCTCAGAAAGTGTACACAAACTCATATCATATAACCGGACCGGACGCGCATCGCACGTCAACAAAGGCTGGTCAGAGTCAACTTTGAAATTAATTTCAAGACCGAACGTTTATTCAGGGAATTCATCAAACATGAATTCATCTAAGAATAAAATTAACAGCCCATTAAATGAAATCAAGTAACAATAATTACATAAACAATAGTGATGTATTTAAATATTTAATAGGTATCTCTAGTCCTTGATTTACGCGAGTGCGCGCGAGTTAGTTGAGACTGCTTCTTTGTATGACGTCTATTTTTGTTTTGAACGGTTAGCTTTAATTAAAAAAATTAAAAATAAAGTAAACATTAGAATTTTATATTTATACAACACGTATTTTGTATACGACTACCAAGCTCACGCGCGCTCATGAAATTCAAAGACTATAATATATTTACCGCTTGGGGATGTATACATACGCCATCTAGTTGAACGATGCTAAACTGAGTCCTATCCCATGACGTTATAATCCACATGATTGTGACCAAAATGTTATCCAAATTTGTTGAGCGGTTTTTTAATGTTAAAGTAGGCAGACATGCTGGCGGTCCACTTGATGGTAGGTGGCTATCGTCGCCTATGACACAAGCAACGCCACAGGTATTGCAAATGCGTTGCCGATTATATTAAGATAAGGATAAGGGATAGGAAAATGGGACTTACGCGTAAGCAATTGTGCCGGCTATTATCGATATGCAAACTAATAAGTGTCGTTTGGTTGTTTTCAGGCGATGCGGGGGTGGTGCGCGCGATGGTGCGGCGGGGGCTCGCGGTGGCGGCTGCGGTGGCTGGCGGCGCTGCTGTGCTGGGGCGCTTTGGCGGCGCTGGCGCTGCCCCGGCTGCAGCCGCCGCCCGACGCGCACTCGCGGCCCGCGCCGCCCGCGCGCCTTCTGCTCCAGTCCGAGCCCGCCGCCTCCACGCCCGCGCTCGCCGCGCCCCCGCAGCCCGCGGTCGACCAACGCGTGCTCTCCGAAGACGAACTGCGCGCCGAAGCCGAGCGGCGGCTTCCCTCGCTGCCGCTCAACTACTGGCACAAGCACAAGGACGACAAGAATAAGTTCTACAAGAAGAAGGACTGCGCGCCCCTGCCCTCCATCTACGAACTCGAGTTCCATAACACCTATTGGCAGACGCTGCGCACCAGCGAGGGCATCTTCCACTTCTACGGCGCCTACTTGGACGCGCGCAACACGTCGCGCATCGGACCCGCCATTCGCGTGCTCGCGGTGCACGACCGCATCAAGCCCGCCATCACCACGCACTGCCAGATCTGGTTCGAGGAGCGCGAGGCGCCCGTCGTGGTGAGGAACCTCGAGTACAAGTACGTGTGGAACAGCAAGTGGGGCAACTATCGCGACCGCGTACTGCAGCCGTACATCCTGGCGTGCGTGTTGCCGCCCGACGTGCGCCATCTGGTGCCCGCTTCCGTCTCCATCGTGGAGAACATGTGCGATCGTGCCGAGAACAATTTGCGCGTCCACTACGATCCTCCCGTCCCTCCAGTCGAACGCAAGGAGTTCGCCGTGTGCGTCAAGGGCCTCGACTTCCTGCACGACGACCTGTCCGTGCGGCTCGTCGAATGGATCGAGCTGATTCGGCTGCTGGGCGCTGACAAGATATTCTTCTACGAATTGCAGGTGCATCCGAACATCACCAAGGTGCTCGACTATTACACGAGGCTAGGCGTCACCACCGTCACACCGATCACGCTGCCCGGCGGCCAACCGAATCTGCCCGGCCTGCAGCACATGTACTTGAAGAAGAAAACGACGCACAAGCGGCAAATGGAGCTGATCCCATATAACGACTGCTTGTACCGGCACATGTACCAATACAGGTGGCTCGCCCTCCTGGACATCGACGAGGTGATCGTGCCTCTGCTGGACGACGACTGGAGCTCGCTTATGAGGCGCGTGCTGCCGCTGTCGTCGCCGGCCCCGGGCAAGCCGGCGCGATCGTCGTACCACGCCTCGAACCTGTACTACCTGGATTCGCTGCAGCACGAGCACAGCTGGGAGGAGGGCGTGCCGCGCTACCTGCACATGCTGCAGCACGTGTATCGGACGCGCAACTTCACGAAGCCCGGCCAATACGTGAAGGCGTTCCACGAGACGGACCGCGTGCTCGCGTTGCACAACCACTTCCCGCTGGCGTGCCTCGGAGGCGCGTGCTCGTCGTACGCGCTGGAGACGCAGCACGCGCGGCTGCAACACTACCGCGCCGACTGCGTCACGGCGCTGAGCAAGTCGTGCGCCGAGTTGCGCGCGGAGCCGGTGCGCGACACGGCGCTGTGGCGCTGGCGCGAGCCGCTCATCGCCCGCGCTGAGGCGGCGCTGCGAGCGCTGGGCTTCCTCTCGCCGCACCGGTGACGTCACTCGGCCCCCGGCCCCCGCGCCCTTACGCTCTTCCCCCCTCGCGCCCCCCCAAGGGACGCCGCCTCATACGCTTAGTCTAATGTATTAAATAAAACTAGTATTAAACGTATTTTATAGTATTAAAAAAAATGCGCCTCATTTCCTTACTTAGTATATTACTTCATTGTAAATTTCATTGGTCACACCCACAATTACACGCCTTAATTATTGCAACGTTAACGAATGCAAAGTCATTACCGTTAATAAATGTTTTTATCAATAAATATAATGAAACAAAAGTATAGTTATGTGGTATATTAAATAAATGGATTTATCAAAAATTAAGAGAGGGTGATGAAACTATTAACAACTAAGTATGTCTGCCTATCTATCTGTTTGTATTTTTACACTAATCTCGAAATTTCCGATCCGATTTTAATGACTTAAAAAGCAATATCTAGACTTTGTTTCATTGAAAATTAATCGTGAATAGTGTAGATCTAAGATGTCATTCATAAGTTCCTAAGTGATATAAATAATTCATGTTTTTATGTATGATGTCTTCATCTAGTAATAGAAAGTTTTAAATTGTCCTTGTTGTGTATTTCTCCTATATACCACACCCATTAATAGTTTTTCTCCTTAATCGAATTTAGTAAACCGTGTAAACTACCAACTTCAGCCATCGAAATAATATATTTTTGCATTTAAGTTCGCCGATTTCAGCGATATTGAAATAGATCCTTTAAATTAATTTTACGTTAAGTGAATGAAAACTTGTTAGCTTCACAAATTTGTAAACAATATTTTTGGCTTGTTAAGAAATATTTTTTAATAAGTATTTTTTATTTGAAATTATTTTTATCAAAAAATAATATAATAATAAATTTTAATAATTAATGTAATAGACAAAATGTCCGAATCGATAATCAAGATCAATTTCTCTGTGATTGCATGGCATTGGTATTGCACATAGTTTCACAAACTATAAGTACTTAGTACAATATTATGTAGTTGGTGCTGGAATTAAATAGTAATATCATTCCATACAGCGCCATCTAGTTCCACAGTAAGCCCCTGACGAAGAGCCCGTTTCCCTATCCCTTATCCTTAACCTAGTGTAGTTGGCAGCGCACTTGCAGCACCAGTGGTGTTGCTAGATAGCCACCTATCATCAAATGGCTTGTCTGACGTAACAAAAAAATCCTTAAAAAAAAACGAATGTTTTTTAAGGACAATCTAAAAATAAATATCCAAGCTGTAAAGCTATAACAGCAATAAAGATGTTATGGCGTTATATTACTCATAAAGTGTATTTTGTCATACATCTTTTATTTATCAACGCGGACGAAGTCGCGGGCACCAGCTAGAAGATAATAAATAGATAATACTAGCTGGTGCTTGCGACTTCGTCCGCGTTGAAAATTAAAAAAAAATCAATATAACGCTTGACCTCGTGTTGCTATAACACTGGTCAGGCTTAGTTTTTTATTTTTTATTGATCCCTCGGGAATAGTCCTTTTTTTCTGGATGAAAGGTACTCTATGTCCTTTTTGGTGTCCCAGACAACGTGTATGCAAAATTTCATAGTGATCGATTCAGTAATTTTTGCGTGAAAGAGTTACAAACATCCATACATCCAAACATAATTTCGTATTTATAATATTAGTACGGATTACGATTTGTTATTAAAATTATAAATGAACCCCTGATTCTATTATTCTATTAAGCCCAAACACGCAATACCTGCTGTAAGTTGCCGAGGAGTTGGGTGTCCCGCAGACTACTGATGCTGCAGCATCAGGTCAAGGTTATAATGTCACGGAAATACTACTGAAGTTATAGTAGGTATACCCAATTTAACATCAATCGAACCTGTGGAAGTTAGTGAAATCCTTTTACTTTTGAATATCATACAATGAGTGTTCAAAAAATAGACTCGTAGATTTTTTAAAAATTTTGAGCATTGGCTACTGCTATTGATTTTATGACTCAGCCCCATAAACTTTACTAAATATTAACTTTGCGTAAGCAACTGTCACAAAGGTATGTTATATGTTACAGAGATCTTTTTCTTCTTCTTCTTATTATTATTTTTTTAATTAATAAATAAATGTAAAAATATAATTTTCATAATTCTTTAGGCCTATTTGTATATAATCTATTATATATATATTTTAAATTTATGGCTGTATGTAATCTAAATAAATAAATAAAAAAATAAAATAAACCGACGTCTTAAAATTTGTAAATTGACAAACGTTAATGACAGGCAGATGGTTCACCTTATGATAGATGGCTAGGTCACACCCTGGATGGATAAAGAACACGATTCAGGCAAGGAATTGGGTCCCTAAAATTCTTTGCACAGTCGTCGGTGAATCAACTTATCTGCAATCAACACACAACCATGTAAAAGTTGCTATTCTCTTGCAATAGGCGCTATGTGAGCTTAATTACATTTCTAACCTACATGCAGACATGTATGTAGACAGAATCAAATTCAAATTTTTTTCCATTTGCGCAGGTAGGTTATTTGGTAGGTGTGGGGTGCTGAAAATAATGTTCTGACTGATAAATTGTGAATTTATGTCACTTATATATTAATATTATTAAAATATTTGTTTAGTTGTAGCTTTGTGGAGACGTGCTTTCATCTCAAATTGACTTTGGATGAAGATGACTAAGCTTGCTTTTGGATGAAAGTGCGTCTCTTTTCTGTTTTCTGTCTTCTTCTTTTGTTTTGTTCTGTAATGTGTAAGCAACACTGTTTTGTTTGGACAAGGACATGCTGTGTACCTGTGTTTTGGGCCTCTGTCTAGTTCACTTCAATGTAATCATATCTATCCAATGTATTTAATGTCAGTGTCCTGTTTTATGTACCTTATTAAAAAAAAATAAAAAAATTACAATTTATCAGGTAGGAATTCACAGCTTCAATGAACATAATATATCAGCTCATTTCATACACGCATAATCAGGCTATAAGTGGAGACAAATAATAATTAAATCTATAGGTACGATGTCGTTTTTGGTCCTGCAACTTGTAACTGACCGTTATGAATTTTAAATTGTCTTTGTCTACTAAGTGACGACTCGATTCCACTATGTATACAAATGTGTCTCATTAATTTTGTGTGTACAAATACATTTTCAAACTTATATTTATTTCAGAATAAATTATTATTAATTAATATTGAGGACATCAGTAAATTTTTCTAGTTTCTAGCTTTCACGACAATGAGTTAATTTTTCTAATTAAAGTTTGCTTGAAATTTCTCTTTATTTTATCATTTTCACGAGTCCATTGGATGAGTGGTTAGGCCACTTGCCTTAACGCCGTGTCTCAGGAGTCCCGGGTTCGATTTTTGGCAGGGTCAACATAGGAATTGAAATTTTCTAGGTTGAGTCCGGTTTGGATCTAAAATGGTCAGGGCACACTGCGTTTCGCAGTCATTTGGGTGGCAGTAACCACACTCTTCCCATCTACTATCGTAGATGGGAGGATGACATTAGAAAAATAACGGGAATGACTTGGAGAAGACAAGCACATAAACGCACTCTATGGCAAACTCTATGGGAGGCCTTTTCTGGTATAAGCAAGATAATCTTCACATACCGGTGTAAGATGGAAATTCACTGTAATAGGCTCTTACAGAAGACTACCATGAAATAATTCTATGTGTGCTGTTGGGTTTTGTGAATGATTATTTTGTATCCCATTTTCCTACCTCTTTCCAATCTCTTATCCATAATCCATGGTCGGCAGCGTTATAGGTTGTACTTGTGTTAGGTACTGTCATGGCAGCTACCTATCATCAAGTGGACCTGAAGGTCTGTCTGTCGACTTTAATTTAATAAGAAAAAATCATTTTCAGCTTACCTCCTTGTATGATTTCTGCTCGTATGAAAATTAGGCAAAGATTACATAGCGCTTAGAATATTTATTAATTACTAAAGACCTCATAACTTTTGCGTGTCTTGTATTTATTTACATGCTCCCAAAAGTGCTACGATGGTATCGTTAGCGGATTATTAAAAACTTTGTGTATCAACTTACCTATGTAAGTAATTTCATTGGGATACATTAACGTATATTTCACAAACAACCGTCTTCTATAACTGTACATGACATAGTTAAAACCAATGATTAACTCGACTAATTAGTATAGGTGAAGAGTAGATTAATTAATGGATGTTTATGATAGATAGTAAGTGCAATTAGAAGTTTATTTAAATAAACAGAATAAGACATCCGGCTCCGGTTGGAGAGTTAGCCGATAACGAACGCTTGGCCGTCGCCACCCGCTGGAAGCGATCGATAAAGGAATAGGAATGTCTACGAAACCAATGCACAATGAACGCTGTCATTGTGTCGCGGATACGGTCATTGGGATCGTTCGACACAAAAGCCAATGCTTATCTAGGAATGTTAAGGATAACCAAACCGTCCACATTCCAGTGCGGCCGTACCTGCTGTCTAATGTTCGTTTTACTTTTTTGTCAGACCATCTCCTTTATAATGAATCCCATTTAAACATACCTAATGCGGCTCGCATTGAGTTAAATATGGAAGGTCGTTATCGTGTAATGTATCGGTAGTGGCGTGTTTGTTTGTAAACAGAATGTTGTGGGGTGCAGCGATTAGACGATAAGGGTCCGAAGGGCATCGCAATGCGGTGCAACTGTGAACTGAGGGAAAATTCCGGGGTCTTCCTGGGTGTCGCGATAACTGACCCGCCCCCTGCACCCTGCACCCTGCGCCCCGCGGGACGTATATAGGTGAGCGCTGACTCGTCTCGGACACACTTCGCGTCTCCACTCCAACGCACGCGCCACTCTCCTCGCTTCATCACCAATATGGCCGCCAAGTTCACCGTTCTCTTCGTCGCCTGCTTAGCAGTGGTGAGTTTTTAAACCTACCTAATAGTAATGTCTGTATTTAGTATGTGAAGTGAGTAACGCGACGATGTGTATGGCAGGTCGCATCGGGTCGTCAGACGCGTCGCGATGCGCCCTCCCCGCTGCAGGACATCGAGAAACACGCCGCCGAGTTCCAGAAGACGTTCTCGGAGCAGCTGAACGCGCTCGTCAACTCCAAGAACACCGAGAACCTCAACAAGGCTTTCAAGGAGAGCTCCGACACTCTGCTGAAACAGCTCTCCGAATTCTCATCCAGCTTGCAAGGCGCGGTGAGTTTCCAACTTACAATGTTATTAATAAGCACTAGTTGAACCCGGCCACGCTTCGCTGCGGCGTGTGCGGTATTAGACATTGCTTATATCTTATTATATTCTTTTTCTAAAATAAAAGTAGTCCAAGTTACTCATTATAAAATAAGCTATCTGCCAGTGAAAGTGCTGTCAAAATCGGACAGATACAAATTACAAAAATTGTTATACCCAAGTAACTTTGATATATATAATACACTTAGTAAAAAACAGTTATTAACATTACAAAGGGACATTAAAAATTTTATTTATTCGTATAGATTAAACGTACCTATAACGAATTAAGTATCCTCTTTGTAGAATGTGCAGTGACTTCAACAAGAATTTTAATGATAGACATTATAGATTGAGCTGTTCATATAAGCGTAAATTTCAAATAGACACACGTCAAACATTTAAGAAAGTGTTATATTATATTTTTTATGTTTACATATACTGAAGTTGTTTTTTATCCTTAAACAATATAAAAGTATCAAAGTTGGAGAATAAAGCACGATTAATGTTTGCAGTTGAGCGACGCTAACGGCAAAGCCAAGGACGCTTTGGAAGCGACCCGTACCAACTTGCAGCGCACGGCCGACGAGCTGAGGCGCGCGCACCCAGACGTGGAGAAGCAGGCCGGCGCTCTAAGGGACAAGCTGCAAGCCGCCGTGCAGAACACCGTACAGGAGACCCAGAAGTTGGCCAAGGAGGTTGGAGCCAATATCGAGCAGACCAACCAGAAGTTGGCGCCCAAGATCAAGGCCGCCTACGACGACTTCGTCAAGCAAGCCGAGGAAGTGCAGAAGAAGCTCCACGAAGCTGCCAACGCCCACTAAGTGTGACAAACTCCTTCGCCCGTTGCGATAAATAAATGATTATCTAACTCAAGTCCGCTGGTGTCATTCCCCTGACCTTCACCCCGCCTCGCCGATAACCTGCCAATCGGAACACTAACTCGCTCAAACTATTTTATTATAAGAAATCATTGAAATTTCAAATTTTATTAACACAATACCTACTAAATGTGTCTAATATTCCTCTGAAGCTAAACTTCATACGGCATCTCCGTATTAAAAAAATGGTAATTTTTGTTATAAATATCTTCGATAATTACCTATGTTTATCATGTAAACAACGCACAGTCAAAGCTACTTATAAAAATTTGTAATGGAACTCTGAAAATTAGAACATAAGTAAAAATCCGCTAGAGGAATTTTTTGAAAATTTCAACTCCGTGTGATGCCGGAGGCGGATCGCTAATCAATACTAATATAATATTATTTAAACAAGTAAAGTTTGTTTGTTTGTATGTAGGAGGTAATCATCGAAACTACTCATCCGATATAAAAAAAATCTTTCATCAATAGTTTAGAATTGTAGGATGGACAGACTACTAAATAATTCAATAGGGCACCACCACCTCTAGAAATAAAGATCCAAAGCTTTTCAAAAGTATGTTAAGCGTTATAATATCTTTTACTAGCTGGTGCCTGCGACTTCGTCTGCGTTGAACGATGAAAGGCACCCTATGTCCTTTCTGGTGTCCCGGACAATGTGTATGCAAAATTTTATGGTGATCTATTCAGTAGTTTTTGCGTGAAACAGTTACAAACTTCCATACATTCAAACATACTTTCGCATTTATAATATTAGTACGGATTGTTCAACGCGAACTATGCGGGCACCAGCTAGTATAGGTAATATTATAAATACGAAAATTTGTATGAATGTTTGTTTATTACTCAATCACGCAAAACGGCTGAACGGTTTTCAACATCGAGTACTAGTTTTGAACGAAATTTGGCACACAGATAGTTTATTACCTTAGAAACTTACTTTTTATCTTAGAACTAGAGCGCGTACGAAGTCGCGGGCACAGCTAGTTAATATATACAATTAGAGAACAACCATGTTCACCATTGTGAACATTACACGGAAGATGTTATCTTAGATCGGTCGAATGGCGCCCTCTGTTCTAACATCACCTAACTTTTGAGACATATGATTTACATAATTAGTATTGGCACTGATCTGACCGTCGACAGATGGCGCTGCTGCCAATTGCTAAATATCGCTCACTATTGCTTCGTCTCTTTTAATTTCTACTTATTTCCAACTACATTTACTAATTACTTTACATTTAAAAATGAAAATTGTGCGGCATCTAACGCCAAGGAATTAATTAATTAGGATTTAAAAATGAACACTCATAATATTTAAATATATTTTTTAATTTACAAATGAAATTACAACAAGTACCTGTACACAGGGTCCCATATTAATTGTAATATGTTACAATTAATTATATTAATATTCAAAGAAAATACAAATAAAAATAAACAGATAAAATCATTATTTTTGCGAACACAATATGTTTACATGATTTTTTTTTAAATTTATACACATCACTTACACTACATACAAAGTATTTTCTACACGACAAGGGCGCGTTAATATTTATATTTAATTGTTTATATTAAATGTTTATTAAACTAATTTATTATAAATTCTCAATTAATTAAAAATAATGAATTGATATATTTCAGTACAAAATTCATTAAAATTATAGCAATAGTCTGCCAAAGTTTCAATAAATTTAAGATCTGTATATGATCTGATAATGAGCATTGTGGGAAGTTGCACATTTTGATATACCTATCTGTATTTTTAGGAACGTCTAGTGGTCATAATTATGTGAAATTTTAATTATTACTGAATATCTAACTCATTTAGTCAGGTTTCTGCCATAAAAAAGAGCCTTCTCATGATTTAACTTAAAATGTAACAGTTTTGAAATTTTATAGATTTTATGAATTGAACAATGTGGTAGCTACTTATACTTTTTCAGACCAGTCCATAGACTCACTGATTTTCAGAACAGATACATATCATACAATATTTTTTGGGTTTATTCTCAAGACATAGTAGGGGAGAGGGAGGTAAGACGGAGTACCCAGCGAAATTCAGTTTAAACTGACCAATCACGCTCGTTCATGCATCGTTCGATGCGCCGCCATGACACCTGTCATTTGTATGGCCATGAGGCCCTGCCGAACCAACCACTTCACATCATTTCACTAATCACCCGGGAAAAAAACACCTACACCAAGCCGACAATAAAGAAAAGATTAGAAAAGCCTAAGATTCTTTCTAATGTTTTATACCACCCACTACGAGAAAGCACTTCTAGCCAATATTTTTATGAGAATAATTATTCCCAATCGAATCATATTAGACTCCAGTACATATAAGAGCATATTAGAAGCAAAACCTTATGGGAACTTCTTGGTTGAAAAAATAGAATGCACTAATCACCTGTTGAGAAACTTTTGCACGAAACTTGACGAATTAACCAAGAACACTTGTTATCCTATTAAATATCGCAAACTTCTTGGAAAAAATATACTTACTGCGTTTACGTAGATCAGTTAAAGGGGACTCTCAAACATATAAATTCCAAAGATTTAAATTTCAATCAAACCTAAAATAAGATTTAATAAATGCACCAAATCATGTTCTCGGAAATCACAAATTATGCATGCCTTATTTTTGCCACAGTATTGATCAAAATGGAAATACAGAAAATGTTGTTGCTGAAATGAAGTCTTGCAATATTTCTGCTACTATCATGAAAATTATGTCCAGATTAGTAAACAATGCTGAAAGTCTAATATATGATGTAAATAGTAATATTGCAGAAGTATTCAACAGTGTTATTGCGAAATTTGTGGGCGGTAAACGAATTAATTATTCAAGTCGCTCAGTTGTGTCATTCAGCGCTAAAGAACCGCAATCGTATATTTGCGAAAAGGTTTTGATGCGAAGTCCTAACCCTATTGTAAAACACTTGGAGATTAAACACAATAAAAAAAGAATCTCAGGTTTAAGACTCTCAGTCTCAATTATCAAAATCTTTTGCAACAAAAGAGTGTACAAATAGTACCAATGACAAATATTACGAGGACTCTTGTCAAAAACCAGATTTAGAACAAGCTGACTTTGATTTTGCTAAATAAGAAAATATGAAGAAAATTCATCTTTCTGATGAGGAGCGCCAGTATTTTGAAAAAAGAAATGTTTTGCAAGCAAATTCGATTGAATGGCACCAAGAGAGAAAGTTACGTCTCACTGCGTCTGCTTTCGGAAAGGTATGCAAAAGAGGCCTTATAAAATGTGCACCTCTAGTAAAAAGTCTTCTAAATGTGACTGGCGATTTAAGCTACGTAAAATCCATTCGTTATGGAAAGGAGCACGATTATACTGCATTAGAAAAATTGTCTGAAGTACTAAAACAAGACGAAGTAACCAACTCCAATGGTATACAGAAATGTGGCTTATTCGTCGACCCTGTACTGTCGTTTTTGGCAGCGAGTCCAGACGGATTAATATGTGATAAAATTGTTGAAATTAAGTGTCCGTATTCGGCTAAGGACATAACAATCACAGAAGGCATAGCACAAAAAAATTCGTTTCTGGAAACAGTAGAAGAACGGAACCTTGACAATAAATAAACAACATGACTGGTTCGGTTTTATTTGAACAGTATGTTATAAGTTCAAGCTCTCCTGTCCCGAGGTTGTGCAAATCGATTAACGCAATGAGCGATCTTATCGATATGTTTGCTGATTTCGTTCACCAAACTCCGCAAAATTGTACTTGAAAATAATAGTTAATAGTGATAGTTTTCTTTGTAACTTTTTAGTTTAGTTATTTATTTATTTATTTTTTATTTACTTCTTTTTAGTTTTTTTATATGTATATTTTCCTCCTTTTTTATTTATTTTTTGTTTGTACTGTAATCATTTTTTCTTTTTTTTTTCTTTTGCCTTTTATTGTATTTTTATTATTATTATTATTGTGTCTAATTGTCTCTTTAAAAGTGGTATTCACCTTTAATTGGTTGCCACACATGTTTGTTATAGATTTTTTTTATTAAGTGGTTAGTTAAGTGTATATGTGTGAGCAAATGTTTGTGGATCTTTTGTAAAAAAAAAAAAATTTAGATAAATTTACAGACGTTTTCACACAACACTTATTAGAATGAAATGGAAATCAATTAATTAATTTTTAAAATTACAATGAAAAGTTTAAATTTTAGTTTTAAAGCACAATGGTTAATTGTGCTTTGTAAATAAATAGTTTGTACTCTGCTTAGTAACTGTTTATGTATATAATAATATCACGATTATTATCAACATCAAAAACAAGGTGTTATTGTTGTAAATAACAAAATATAGGCATTTGCATTGCAGGCGAGTCAAATAAATAGTTGCTTATGCGCTTCCAAACCGGTCACGTTGTATTATTTTATGTTATGAGCCCAGAGCCCAGCCTGGGCAAATTTAATTTTAAAAATTTAATTTAGTCAGAATTAACTTGTGGTGGACAATAACAATAAAGTAATTTGTAAAACAAAAACGTGCATAAATCATATAATTCGTTTGTGAAAACCGTCATGGCTTCTAGCTCGAATTACTTACGAGTAGTTAATGTGCCTAAACTATAGTGTGTGGTTAATTAATTTTGACAATAGGCCCTGCAATTTATGTTCATATTAAGAATGTAAGTACATCGAAGGAGTTGTGGGAAAAATTGAGAATACTATTCGATGACTCAGGATTTACGAGAAAAATCAGCCTATTGAGAAATCTTATATCTATTCGACTTGAAAACTGCACATCGATGACATCGTATGTAAATCAAATTGTTGAAGCTGGTCAGAAATTGGCGGGAACGGGTTTTGGAATAAGTGACGAGTGGATTGGTTCATTAAGAACGATGAGTAGTTTATTTTTTTACTCTGTGGCTCTGTGGTTGTAGGTCACTATTCGTATAATTTTGGCGCCATTTATTGCTGTAAATGTCTTAAAGGTGATTGCCTCATATGAAAACAATGGAGAAAAATAAAATTGTGATTAATCTACAAGGGAAGTTATAATAAATCTTCGCGAGAAAAATTGGTAGTATAAAAAGATAGCCGACCATCACCAATGCTCAAAAACGATGGTTTCCACGCTGTGAAACATTTTTCCACGCTGAAGACGTGCTTCGGCCAGCACGATAATGATCCAATCGCAACCAGTTTCTGTCTTAGATTGGCCAGTTAACAGCCCAGATCTAAACCATATAGAGCATCTTTGGTACAAAGTCAAGAAAAAGGTTTCAAATCGACAGTGTGGCAATTTAAGAGCTGTGTAACGTTTTCTTAGAAGAATGGAACACTATCTCTCTTGCGAAATGTCAAAAATTAATCGAGTCAATGCCTCGCCGGTGTAAAGCAGTAATAAAAAACCATGGGACATGGTACTAACTATTAATTTTGGTTTAAAATGTATTAAATAGTTTTTGTTTCTTTGCGCACTTCACATTAATGTGATTTATTTAATCATATAAAACAACTATCGAGCAGTTTAATAAATCGTTCTTAATTATTTGTCCAGCTTCATTAATTATTTATCCAGAAAAAATAAAATTAGTAAAAAAAATATTTAGCAATTTTATTCTATATTCCCAATCCCGTTTGCTCTATTCATGTGACTATTTCATAACATAATTAGTTACTTCTAAGAAGGAGCACATAACTACACATGACATGATTTAGATAAAAAAATTATGGAACTTCAAATCGTTCTTAATTATATGACCACAACTGTATATTATATATTTTTATTTTTACTTGACTTATCGGTTATCGAATGCGAGGTCGATTTTGACATATTTGACAGTAGGTTTAGAAGATTCTTGTAAAATTTGTTGATTTGTGCTAGTGTTTTAATATCACTGCAAAGTAATTCAAATTATCAGCAATTAAGTTAAACTGTATAGAATTGCAATTTAGCAATCGATTTATTTACATGTATTTTTCATGCAATCTGTTTGTGTACTTTATAAATAAATAAAAAAAACGGGATTGAAAAATAAATGATATTCTTATTCATTGAGAATGTCTAGTAGGGGAGTCTAAGAGGGGATTTTGGGATTTACTCGAGCGCGTACGTTTTTATACAGACGGTCATCCTGAATTCCTGATCGTGCTTATTTTTTTTTTAACTCCATTAAAAGTTGCAATCTGTCACAATAGACATTCAGCAACAGTAGTGAATTATCTAAGTAACATGAGTCAGGATCATCCAGCGATGCTTCCTGCTTTAAGGCACATAAGCAAGTATCATTAAACACTCAAAAAAAATATCCTGAGGCATCTTTTTCTTTAGTCTAAGGCTCAAATAAGAATGTGTCATGAGGTTTTTGGCTTCACAATTGGGATCTTCCTTATATCTTTTGGACATTTCAATTATTTCCTTCTTGACAGTCGGTATATTTAAATCATTATGGATGGTGTCATAGGTGACAAACCAAGGAGCGTCAGTTATGACTGATTCTTAATCTGACTATTATATGAATTATTTTTTTAAACAGCATCTACAAAATTTTTAATGCCTGTAGATGCTTACCCCACCGCTGAAAAGAAAATCAACTTATAACCTTTTTTTATTTAAAATCCAATAGGTCCCCACGATGCTAGAGTGACTCCACATTTAGCATCGCGGGGCTCCTCTGCCAGAGATGAGCCTCTTAAATAGTATTGTAGTGAATGAACTACATACCAGATATGCTGAAGGTTTCATCCTCTTCCACTTTCACCTCTTCATTTGACTCTTCCTCTAAAACCTTATTTATCATATGCGTGTCACTGTCTTCATCTTCGAAGGTCCTTTCTGTAAATATCACTTATATTAATGCATTATGCTGAAATGAAAATCATTTCAGGAAGAGGTAAAGCCTTCTAAGTCACACTATCTTCACAAGCAGATTCTATCTACAAGAGTTTGCCTCATGACTTACGTTTCGCATCTGGGGTCACTGCAGTGCCCCCGTCAAATGGAGTGCAGCAGTGCCCCCGCCAACAAGCATTTTTTTACAGGCGAGGACACAATTCTTGAATTCCATTGAGATTCAATACACTCATTGCATATTGTATAGATTTTGTCATCTATGGAGAGTACAAACTGAAAACAATTAAATTGCATATTTTTTATCCATTTATTTTATTTTCAATATATTATAAAGGGTAGCAGACAGGTTGACGGTCCACTTGACGGTAGATGGTTACCATCGCCTAATGGCCTGGCTTGCAACCAGGGGTGTAATGTATTTATATATGATGGCATGGGCAAATGGAAGGCAACTTTTACTATCTGGGTTTTGTTGCTTAATTAATGGTTATCCTCTTGTCCCAATTATCTCTAACTTTGTAATCAGAAACCGTATCAAAAGCCTTGGCTAAGTGTGGTGGTTCTAGGTCCGCACTTCCTTCTCAGTATATGGACAAGTTGACAATATGAGACAAACAAGAATATGATTAGAAGCAATGAACTTACTAAGATTCCGAATGTTTCGTACAACATCTGCGAATAATTCTCAATTCCATTCTCGTAAATGAAGTCTCGTAAAATAGACACTTGAAATCACCATTCTTGTGACATCTACAAAAAAGTATTGGGTTCAATGTTTCAGCCGTTTGTAAATGTAGGAATGTAATGTAACTAAACTAGCTAATTATGACGTTATAAATGTTTATTTTATCTAAATAAATTATCCCAAGTACAACAATGGATTATTGATAGAATAATAACTAAAGTTTTAGTTATTATTCTATGGGATTATCGAATAAAAATAATAGAATGAATGAAAATGACTCACTCAACTCAATGCAATGACATGACAAGATTGACAAGTTCACAAGACCCTCAGAGTAAATAATCTATGGAGGCGCCCTATTCTACTATATGTACCGTAGCTTATATATGTCGTCCGATGGCCTGCGTGGAAGTCTATTTCTGTCGGGTACGACATCGTGAGTTGCGAATAAAGCGTAGAACGGCTGAGCAGAGGCAATTCGACAGTCTTAATCACTATTACAATCGAAATAACAGTAGATGACAACTAAAAGCTGAGGCACGACGATCCGTCGGAGCACACGATGTAGTTTCGGCGGGTGCGTGCGCCAGACTCCCTATATATTACTATACTCTTTGGCCAGACTCCCTTAGCCGGACCGCCTGCGCAGCCCGAGCTAAGCGCGCCCCGCACCCCACCGGCTCCCGGCTCGACGTTTCGTTACACACGACGATAGCGCCCTCTTGCGTGTTGCGCCTCAACCAAAGCACAATACACCGACATATAAATATCTGTTATATCGATACGTTAATGTCAAAAAGCATTTTGTCTCGTTTTAACTAGGTGACAGTTAAATAAGAAAAAAGAGATAAATAGTATTGTTAAGCGCAAATTTTGGCAACATTCTTTGCTGACCACTTGCTGACTTCATGACTTTACCAAAGCGTGACCGGTGCCGTCATGTTATGTGCAGAGTTTCGTACTAGTATAGGAAATATTTTGTTGTTTTTGTGAGAGAACGATTAAGAAAACTACTTTTTGTCGTGTGCAAGGCATTGTCCTAAATTGAAAAATTATGCCTTCGTGCTGGACTGAGCAACTCCCACATGAATTAACCACTCTTAAAATCTCTCGAAAGCGATTCGGCTGCCAATAAGCACCTCACATAGTACTTGCATAATAGTAACCTCTTTCTTTTAGGGACATAGAGGTTAAATAAGTAGATTTTTCATATTGACATTTTTATGCACTGCTCCTTAAACTAAAAAGTTATATTTTGAGCACACTGCAACCGTATATGCATCGAAAGACAAAAGCGAAACGAACATTGCGACGGCGCGCTCCGTACGGCTTTGGCGATGTTCGTGTTTTGAAGTGCGGCTTACACACAGTGAAAAGATTCACTTCTTTCGGAAACTGGTATCGCTGTTCGATGTTTGCGTCTTGTTACTTTAAAAACAATAGAGCGCGAACAAGGCTCAACACTGTTGAGTTTTGGAGATTGCGCACTTGTGTGTGCAATTCAACCGATTGAATGATATAGCGAAGTCTTCGGACCGACACGCGGTTGCTTCACGGCCGTCTGCGTCGTTGGGGTGTTGACTGAACTTTTTATCATTTTAGAGGAAGAAAAGTCGTAAAATCCGTATGGGCTTCTGAGGAGAGATCACAACGTGTTTGTGGTCTTAAGCGAGACTTTGTACACCACATTAATAAATATTTTAGGAGGCGCAGAGATTGGTGAAAATCCGCACTTATCGAGTCTTCTAATCATACAAAGGTAATTTTTTTTAATATTTGTTTTTTTGTTTACAAACATTACCCTAGACGGTGGATCACTTGGCTCGTTGACCTCAAATCAAAAACTTTGAGGAAGAGTCAACAGTGTGGAATCGATCAGGGGTAAACCTACGAAACCTGAATGAATGAACGGAGATCGTTGTTGCGCGGGGGCGAGGGAGACGTTTCGCGATGTCGCAGCCGGGTGAATTAAATCAACGGATGATGACACGCTTGCGCGCCCGAGTCGACGTTCGCGGACGGCGAACTCTTTTCTCCTAGTAATAAGTCGCGCGACCCTTTCGATATCTGTCTAAGCGGCCGCTGTATCGAGATTCGACGCAAGACGTTTTCACGTCTACCGTTGGATCGAAGACCAGAGGTCGGACAGTAAATGACGAATCCCGCACGCGTTTATAAACGCGTCCAGGCTCGACGCAAGTGACACGTCGTCGCAGCCGTGTTATATGAATGCATGTGCTTTTCGGAGGGCGATGATTCCTGTTTCGGGTGACTCGTAGAAATATTGTGATTGATTTACAAAATGGTGTGGCTGCAAACGACCAATGATTTAGTGGAGTGGGCCGACATGCGGCGGCTTCACCGCCGTTGGCGTCGTTGGGAAGTTGACCGAACTTGATCATTTAGAGGAAGTAAAATTTGTAGCAAGGTTTCGGTGGGAGAACCTATGACAGCATCATTAACCTGTTTGTAACAGAGACGAATTCCACATCACGTTAATAAGTATTAACTCAGAAATTTGTAAAAGTCCGCACCATTCTAGTTTTTCAATTTACCTGCCAACGCTGTCCAGCGGCGGCGGCGTCTTAGTACGTCCTGGTGCTCCCTGCTATTACGAGGCTCTGGCGACTTGTCTGAATGCGGTTTAAACATTAACAAAAGATTGCTTTAATATATGAGCTGTATAATTTTTTCAAATTTAAGTGTGCTGTTTAAATTATTGAAATTATGAAACATTATCTGTCATGGTCAAAGTTCAAAAAAAGCTGCTACCGTCACAAGATATTTTGTTATATATTGTGGAAATGCTTTTTGTATCCATTGAATATAGAATAGTTGGTACATGTTCACAAGAAGAATTGACCAAGAAACAGTGACCTCATTCGAAGACCTGTCTATGCTCAACCTCCCTTTTTTAAATGCACAAAAGGGGCAAAACCTGAACAAAGCCTATATCGTTTGTGACCAAATACTAAGAAATATAAACCAGGAACAATTGACCTCAATCAACTTCCTGTAAAAAAAATAATACAAAATTGGAAGTTAAAACCTGAACTAACCCTTCGTTTTTCTTAAAGGGCAAAAAGGAGTGTTACCATTTAACTATCTCGTCTATTCTAACAACCTCATAAATAATAAGTACAGAACGGTATACATTTTATGATCGTCTTTAAAAATCAAACAATATAAATATTTTTTCTACGCTATTTTTTAAGCTATGTGCTATAATGCAGATTCGTTTGTTCAATATGTTAGCAATTATTGTACTCGTACACATTAGCACCAACATGATTTTGGGCCAGTACCATATATTCGACGACGACAAAATAAAATAGGTGAAAGAAGACATGGTCCACGAGCCAGGCACAGAGCCAGCCAGGACTGACTCTGTCCCTGATCAAAGGCGCTTAGTGCGTCGTTTGTGTCGGGGCTCAGTAGTCGTCTTTGATGACGTTCGTGTTTTGAACGGGCGGAGTTGTCATTGTCATTGAAGACGTTTTCGTGTTTACGGATACGAAAATGGGATGCGTTTCGGAGAAATGCGTTAACTACATTTTTATACACATTTTTGATAATATAAATATCTATAAAATGGATGGTACTTGTTTAAAAAGCATATTTTTTATAAATACACATGTTTCGAAAGACGAAATCCAAGGCACGAAAATTTTAATGGATTAAACTTTATTGAAAAGAAACAAAACTATCCGTTCCCAATCGCGTGCGTGCGTCGCTTATTTCGGGGCTCAGTAATCGTTTTTCATTATGTTCGTATTTTGAAACGGGCTGAGTTGTCATTGTCGACGTTTTCGTGTTTCGGAATCCGGATACAAAATGGGATGCGCTTCAGAGAAATGAGTTACGAGTAAATACATTTCTATACACATTTTTGATAGACATTTACAAAATGTATGGAACTTGTTTAAAGAGAATAATATTTTTTATAAGTATACATGTTTACATATACATATATAAGTATACATGTTACACATGTTTATACCATATACAACCAAACATATAAATATGTCCTTGTAATTTTGGGCGTGATAATTGTGCACCATTGTACAGCCGGTAGTAGAAAATACAACGAGAGGCTATAATGGCACTGAAATGTGCTATCTAATTATGATGATAGCCACAAACTAAATAGATACTACGTATCAGACGGACAACAGTACAAATGCGCTGGACATGGACAAGAGTACTTTTTTTAACTCACCTGATTGGTCATAGCAAGATAGAACATGACATTTGACTTCCCCCACCCCTCTCACCCCTTTGTTATCTACTGGATTTATTTTGGATTTATTTTAAACTAGGATATCAATATCATCACACAATTAAAACACAGTAAATAATGGGTACATATTTATTTTTTAGGATATAGACAAACATAACATGCACTTACTATACGACTTAAACTAGAACTGAAATACACCATAAACATATTATGTAAGATAAACATTCATACACACTTAGCAAAAGAACACAAAAATGATTACCACCGCTCTCCAAAAGAGTTTAACGGGATGCCACTCTTATCTCCGATTCTCAAAACAGCGATGGATATGCTACTATTTTCAAGTTTTTTTGGAGTCACAAAAGGAGCCTCAAAATGTTTGTGGCAGATTTGTAGATGGGCGTATTCACTTTCTATTCCGTAAAGAATCATCAGGATTCGAGCCATTTTTCGAGTATTTTTTTTGCACATTTGAAATTTGTGTAGCATAGCGTCCTGTCACGAAATTGTACATCCTAGCACACAGCACTTGTAATACATACTTAATAAGTATGTAGATATGTAGCCAAAGATTGTTATTTATAAATGAGTATAAGAATGTGGAAATTAATCTACGCAACAATATAAACAATAATACATATCGTACAAAACAAGGGGAGGGGAGGTCAAATCAAATGTCATGTTCTATCTTGCTATGACCACAGGCAGCGCCATCTAAGACGGCGCTGATACAGGCTATAAAATTCCTATGTCGAGTGATTTTTCCGTGACGATTACCACCCGTGATGGTAGCTACCTACCTACCATAAAATAGACCGTCAGCCTGTCTGTCGACCTTAACATAAAAAAATATACTTCCACTTTTAAATTGAGTAAATAATTTGTTTTTTTGATTTGGCATA
>OX122932.1:8842500-8919299 GCA_944738685.1 Synanthedon myopaeformis | reverse complement strand
GCAGAAAGAGGCAACTGCTTTCCAGTTCGTCTCACTGTCAAGCATGGCTTCGACCATGCTTGGCAGTGAGACGTCTCCACCACCCAGCGCCGCCTCCAGCTCCTGGCGCTGGGTGTCCCAGGCCGAGCATACCTGGAGTGTATGCTCGGCCGTGTCATCGGGATCGCCGCAGTGGTGGCACTGCGGCGATTCCTCCCTTTTAATACGGTGCAGATAATGACCGAAACACCCGTGTCCGGTCATTATCTGCACCATGTGGTAGGTGAGGCTGCCTTTCCGGCGCCTCACCCATTCCTCCAACACCGGACGAATAGCTCCGATCGTCCGGTGGCCGGCGGTAGGCTGGCGTAGTGCCTCACTCCATGTGTGCATGGCCCTCTCCTGCGCCTCTGCGCGGACCCGTCGCACGTCCTCGGCGACGGGTCTTCCTCCTTGGGCCCTTGCCGCGACCCGATGTCGATGCACCTGGGACAGAACCAGGGCATCGACATCCCACGGGGGCACGCCCGCGAGGACGCAGGCGGCCCCGTGGCTGACCGTGCGGTATGCTCGCACGGCCCGGATCGCGATGGCCCTTTGAGGCCTCCGTAGGAGGGCCCGGGTGTGAGGAGTGAGGCACTCCGCCCAGACCGGGGCTCCGTAGAGTGCCATCGACCTTACCACCCCGTGGTAAAGCCGACGGCACGCCGAATTGGGTCCTCCCATATTCGGGAGGAGACGTCCGAGTGCGGCTGCAGCTCTAGTTAGCCGTGGAGCGAGGAGCTTAAAGTGCTCCTCGAAACTCCAGCGGGGGTCCAGTGTCAGGCCTAGGTACTTCAAGTACCTGCCGACATCAATCCGGACCCCCTCCACTCGGACGCGGAGCCCCGATGGGATCCTGCGGCGTGGGGGGTTGAAGCCCATGGCCCTAGTTTTATCTAGGGCCACCTCCAACCCGAGCAGTCGAATGCGTCGGACGACCAACGAGGTGCCGACCGACGCAAGATGTACCGCTTTCTCCCACGTCTGCGCTCTTGCCGCGACAAGGGTGTCGTCGGCAAAGCAGACAATCTCCATTTTGGGAAGGAGATTGCCTCGCAGGACCCAGTTGTACCCCAGGTTCCAAAGCAGGGGGCCGAGTACGGCCCCCTGGGGTACGCCTACCGCCACTGGTCGGCGAATTATAACGCCGTCTGCGCCCTCGTAAAGGACTACTCGCTCGGCGAGGTAGTCATCGACGAGGGCGCAGAGATAGGACGGCACCCGGTGGAAACGGAGTGCCGCCCTAATACATTCGTGGGGGAGGCTGTTGAATGCGTTGCGAATGTCGAGCGACACCGCAACAACAGCCTCCCCCCTGCCGGTGGCCTCCTCAGTCCACCCCTTGAGGAGTCCCACCGCGTCCATCGTGGACCGACCGGTGCGGAAGCCGAACTGGCGCTCCTCCAAGTTCGGCCCCTCAGTCTCCAAATGCTCGACGATCCGACGGGCCATGATCCTCTCCATGGCCTTGCCGGAGTCGTCGAGCAACACCACCGGTCGGTACCCGGACGGCGAGTCGGCGGGGCGGCCTTCCTTGCGCAGGAGGACGAGTCGCCCCGCCTTCCACCTCCTCGGGAATTTGCCCCGGGCGATGCAAGCATTAAGCACCGCCCGGAACCTCTCCTCCAAAGGCCCCAGCGCTATCGCCAGGGCCTTGGCCGGGACTCCATCTGGACCCGGGGCCGTCTTCTTCCTCCCGATACGCTCCCTCACCGTCTCGAACTCGACGTCGGAGACGGGAGGGCCCTCCAATTCGGCCTCCGGCAGTGGTTCCGGAGGCTCCATGGGCGGGGGCTCGAACGGGCCTGGGGTCGGGAACAGCGACCCCACGACCTTGTCGAGCAGCGTCGGGTCGAAGTGGGCCGTGGAGGGGGAGCTCGACGCGAACTTCCCCCTCACGGCCCTGTACGGACGGCCCCAAGGGTCAGCGTCCAGGAGGGCCAGGAAACGCTCATGGGCCTCCTCTTTGGCCCTGCAGATGCCTTCCTGCAGGGCGTTATGAGCGTTCCTGTACGCCTGACGAAGGAGGACCTCTTCGTCAGGCGTCCTCCTGGAGCGTCGTCTCCGGCATCGGAGGAGAGCTCTCCTGGCCGCTAGGCATGATGAGCGCAGGGAGGCAATCTCCTGCGCCCACCAGTACACCCTCCTCCAACGAGGAGGAGGGCGCCACAGCGGCATGGCGGCATTGCAGACTTCCCGAAGGTCGTCTGCAAAGTGGTCGGCCATGCCGTCGGGATCCCCTGCGAGGTGAGGGGGGAGCGACGACCATTCCCTCACCATCGCGGCCTCCTCCGCCACGTCCGGGCGGAGCTTGGCGAGTGCCCACCTAGGAAAGGCGACACCCGCCGTGGGGTCCCGACGCTGTGGGGCCCTAGCGGCCTGCGTGGAGACCTCGTATCGGACATAGAGGTGGTCCGATAGGGTCTCCACGTCTTCCACTACGTTCCAGGCCCGGATTCGGGCAGCGAGGGCGGCGGTGGCAAAGGACACATCCACGATGGACGTACCTTGCCACCGTACGCACGTGGGGGTGGTGCCTTGGTTGAGCACCTGGAGCCCCAGGCCCAACGCCCAGGACTCCAATATACCCCCCCTCACGTCCGTACTGGGGGACCCCCACGCCGAGGATTTGGCGTTGAGGTCCCCCGCCACCAAAACTGGGAGTGGGGCCGCGCGCCTCACCACTCCCTCCACCGCAGCCAGGAAGGACTCGAAGTCCGCCCGACTGCGGTTCGGGGAGAAGTAGGTCGACACGACCACCATTCTCCCATAGTTCGCTGCCACGAACCCGGAACCTCTTTCCCTTAGGGAGATGGGAGGAGCGCATCCCCCCGGTCTCACCACAACGGCAGCGGAGTCGTCCAGGTCCCCCAACCAGTGGGGGTTCTGAGGAACGTAATACGGCTCCGCCACCACCGCCAGGCTAATCTCCCACTCCGCCATGGACTGACACAGCAAGTCCTGTGCCCCGGCGGAGTGGTTGATGTTCGCCTGGAGGATCCTTGTGGGAGACTTATTGGGCATTGGTTGTGTCCATGCGCTCCTCCCTTGATACGCCCGTGGCCCCTGGCTTAGCCGCACTGAGGCGGCCCCTGACGGCAGGGGGGGAACAGTTCATCCCCCCCATTCGGTGGTTGGCCGGGAGGCCGGCGTCCGTGCAGACGGCGCACCTAAACGCCGCCTCGCACTCATTGGCGGAGTGCCCATCCAGTCCGCAGCGGTAGCAGAGGCCGCTGCGGTCCTTTTTGGATGGGCACCTGACCACCGGATGGCCGAGCCCCATGCACCTGAAACAGCGCATGGGACGCTGTTCCAGGAGCTGGACGGAGGCGGCGCTCCAGCCAACCGTCAGGCGGCCACCGATCGCCAGTTTCCTGGCGGCTTCAACTGGGCAAGAGGCGAAGGCCGAACCCACTCCCCTGATCCCTGGGTGCACCTTGCCCACCCTGATATGCTCAGGGGGGCAGCCCGTGCTCAAGGATAGAGCCTCCTTCAACTCTTCAGCCGACACCGAGTCGTCAAGACCGTTTACCCGGATGTCGACTGATTTTATTGGGCGCGTGACCTTCGCCTCGTCACCCAAGGTTTCCCCAATTTTTGCCGCCAGTTGATCCGCCTGTGCGGGCGTGGTCCCCTTTGGGAGCTCAAGGATCCGAGCTCCCGTGACGCCCGTACGGAATTGGGCCGGACCAATCCCGAGGGCGTCTAAAGAAACTGAGGCCTTAGTTTTGTCTAAGGCCTTCTTGTAAGTGGCCCCCTTCTCGATTGCATTGCCTCAGGTTTGAGGGCCACTACCACTGCCAGTTTCTTCGGCTCCTTGGGGAGCTTGGGGGCGCTCGCTTTCGCTACTGTCGGAGCTGGAGCGACGGGGGCGCGCTTTTTGCGCCGGACTACCTCGGACCAGCTTCCACCCATCTCGACCGAAGGCCCAGCCTGCGGCTCAGGAGCCTTGGCAGGGGGTCGAGCCGCTCTGACGGGCCTCACACTTTTAGGCAGGTTAGCCGGGGGGGTGAGGGTAGTCACGGCGTCTGGCTGGGCAGCCGCAGCGCGGGCCTTCGCTTTGCGGTCTGCCATGAGAGGTGGCCGGATCTGTCGCGCCGGGAGGAGCCTCCCGTCCACTTCCAAGCCGTCCAGGCGGGCGCTCACCATGTTGCCCACATGGTTCATGAGCTCCGCCTGGAGCGATCCGAAGGCTTCAAAAAACTCCGCCCTAGACAGTGCCTGTGATTCAGCCACTGTCTGGGGAGCTTCCGCCTGACGTTCCGAGCCGGCCGGGGTCTCTAGGCGGGACCTTTCAGAAAAGGACCGTCTGAGCGCCGCCACCTCTGAGTGGAGGGCCTCCAGTTGCCCGCGGAGGCGCTTGTTGTCAGCCTTCAGGCGGCGAACCTCCTTGGAGGCTTTGCGCTCCGCCACCGCCTTAACAATTTCAACTAGGGAGTTCGTCGCATTTTTTATGTCCCTCTGGCATGTTCCTTTTAGGTTTCCGGCCTTGCGGACAACGTCCAGAATCACCGAGGCACTGGCTTCCGCCCTTCTGGTGAGCCCCTCGATCGAACCAGAAGGAGATACGGACTTGGTCGAGTGGAACTCAACTTCGGAGAAGTTGATTTCCGACTCGGAGTCCGTCCCTACCTCCCTTAGCTCGCGTCGAGCCTGCGACACACCGATGTCGTGAGCATAAGGCTTGCCACGGCCTTTGTTACCTTTTAGGTACTTAGGAGGGACCGCTGGTTCCTCTTGGGACCCTGACGCCTCCGATCCCGAATGCTCCTCGTTTGACCCAGCAAAGAATTTGCCAGATCTACTCCGATCTGACGCTGATGAGGGACGAGAGGACTCCAGGATGCTCTCCTCCTTCTTGGCACCCCGTTTTCGACCTTTTGAACGGGTATTACCCGAAGGCCGATTAGCCTCCGTGTCGTCCATCCTTTTTGTAGAGGTCCACCCCTACAAAAAGGGGGGCAAAACAAAACAAGAAACAACAAAATAACAAATTCCTTAAAAATTAATCAACAAAAACAGCGATAACTTCTGAACAACTAGTGCTACCAGCAACCGGTTTGGACTGGGTGAAAGTGCTTCCGAAGAGGCTACTTTCGACCCAAACCCGCGATACGAACCGGCTGCTAGCAGCGAAGTTATCCGGAAAAAACAACAACTTTTCTTAAAAATCTAAAAACATAAACAACAATAACAACAAAACAACAACAAATCTTAAGAAGATTCCTAGACCGGCTGAAAGCGCTCACAAGGAGGCAACTTTCAGCCAAAGACCGCGACAAGATCCGGCTACGGGAACCGGGACTTATCGCGGCTTTTGTCCAAAAATCTTCTAACAGAAAAACAGAAAATCAACAAAAACAACTGAAATAACAGACAACAACAACAACTTCTGTGTGCAGATCGAAGAAGCCTTGAAAAAGGCTTCGAACGATATGCGCCACACCAAAAAGCACCAATGAACACCAGAGTTATTAGCGATGGAAATTTCCGAATTTTCGTAAATTTTCAACAACAACCTAACCTAACCTAACCTAACCTAACCTAACCTAACCTAACCTAACCTAACCTAACCTAACCTAACCTAACCTAACCTAACCTAACCTAACCTAACCTAACCTAACCTAACCTAACCTAACCTAACCTAACCTAACCTAACCTAACCTAACCTAACCTAACCTAACCTAACCTAACCTAACCTAACCTAACCTAACCTAACCTAACCTAACCTAACCTAACCTAACCTAACCTAACCTAACCTAACCTAACCTAACCTAACCTAACCTAACCTAACCTAACCTAACCTAACCTAACCTAACCTAACCTAACCTAACCTAACCTAACCTAACCTAACCTAACCTAACCTAACCTAACCTAACCTAACCTAACCTAACCTAACCTAACCTAACCTAACCTAACCTAACCTAACCTAACCTAACCTAACCTAACCTAACCTAACCTAACCTAACCTAACCTAACCTAACCTAACCTAACCTAACCTAACCTAACCTAACCTAACCTAACCTAACCTAACCTAACCTAACCTAACCTAACCTAACCTAACCTAACCTAACCTAACCTAACCTAACCTAACCTAACCTAACCTAACCTAACCTAACCTAACCTAACCTAACCTAACCTAACCTAACCTAACCTAACCTAACCTAACCTAACCTAACCTAACCTAACCTAACCTAACCTAACCTAACCTAACCTAACCTAACCTAACCTAACCTAACCTAACCTAACCTAACCTAACCTAACCTAACCTAACCTAACCTAACCTAACCTAACCTAACCTAACCTAACCTAACCTAACCTAACCTAACCTAACCTAACCTAACCTAACCTAACCTAACCTAACCTAACCTAACCTAACCTAACCTAACCTAACCTAACCTAACCTAACCTAACCTAACCTAACCTAACCTAACCTAACCTAACCTAACCTAACCTAACCTAACCTAACCTAACCTAACCTAACCTAACCTAACCTAACCTAACCTAACCTAACCTAACCTAACCTAACCTAACCTAACCTAACCTAACCTAACCTAACCTAACCTAACCTAACCTAACCTAACCTAACCTAACCTAACCTAACCTAACCTAACCTAACCTAACCTAACCTAACCTAACCTAACCTAACCTAACCTAACCTAACCTAACCTAACCTAACCTAACCTAACCTAACCTAACCTAACCTAACCTAACCTAACCTAACCTAACCTAACCTAACCTAACCTAACCTAACCTAACCTAACCTAACCTAACCTAACCTAACCTAACCTAACCTAACCTAACCTAACCTAACCTAACCTAACCTAACCTAACCTAACCTAACCTAACCTAACCTAACCTAACCTAACCTAACCTAACCTAACCTAACCTAACCTAACCTAACCTAACCTAACCTAACCTAACCTAACCTAACCTAACCTAACCTAACCTAACCTAACCTAACCTAACCTAACCTAACCTAACCTAACCTAACCTAACCTAACCTAACCTAACCTAACCTAACCTAACCTAACCTAACCTAACCTAACCTAACCTAACCTAACCTAACCTAACCTAACCTAACCTAACCTAACCTAACCTAACCTAACCTAACCTAACCTAACCTAACCTAACCTAACCTAACCTAACCTAACCTAACCTAACCTAACCTAACCTAACCTAACCTAACCTAACCTAACCTAACCTAACCTAACCTAACCTAACCTAACCTAACCTAACCTAACCTAACCTAACCTAACCTAACCTAACCTAACCTAACCTAACCTAACCTAACCTAACCTAACCTAACCTAACCTAACCTAACCTAACCTAACCTAACCTAACCTAACCTAACCTAACCTAACCTAACCTAACCTAACCTAACCTAACCTAACCTAACCTAACCTAACCTAACCTAACCTAACCTAACCTAACCTAACCTAACCTTTTTTTTTTTTTTTTTGAGGAGGGGAAATCACACTTACGGACTGACCCCCCCCGCCGGCGAGGACGCGTCGGCGAGGGGGAGTGTGGGACTCGCCCGGTGACGCGCCTTATCACCGGGAATACCCACTAAAACCCCCCCATGCTCCACCATCAGCGGTGGTGTGCGGGTCCGTATAACAGCTAGGCCATGTCCGCGGAACCCGCACACCGCTACATCCCGTGAAGGGAACCCTCATAGGCCGGGCGCCAGTCGTCCACCTGACACCCGGTACTCACTCCAAACTGCGCAAAGCGCACCGCCTTCGTGTCCGGGCGGACCGGACCGCCAGCTCCCGCTGGCCAACCCACGACCCACTGGGGGTCCACTGGTGACAGCGGTGGCTTCTCCGCAAGGAAGCCACAGCTTCACCCTCCGAGTGTGATTTTTTTAGAGAGGTTTTCTTCCTCGCGATCCGACGCTCAGTGCGCCGGACCCCCGACCCCACTGAGTGAGGCTACGGGTTCATGTGGCCGTGCAATGCCCGCTCTTAAGAAAGAGCAGGCAGCCACATGCCAGTTTTTGTCCGCGCCGGATGAACCGGTACCCCCCATATCTGGGGGGCGTTCCCCTATCCGCAACCTGGGGACGCGTCCGATGGCGGATCTGGAACCGCACACGGAAACCTAACCTAACCTAACCTAACCTAACCTAACCTAACCTAACCTAACCTAACCTAACCTAACCTAACCTAACCTAACCTAACCTAACCTAACCTAACCTTTTTTTTTTTTTTTTTTTTTTTTGAGGAGGGGAAATCACATTTACGGACTGACCCCCCTCGCCGGCGAGGACGCGTCGGCGAGGGGGAGTGTGGGACTCGCCCGGTGACGCGAATTATCACCGGGAATACCCACTAAAACCCCCCCATGCTCCACCATCAGCGGTTGTGTGCGGGTCCGTATAACAGCGAGGCCATGTCCGCGGAACCCGCACACCGCTAATCCCGTGAGGGAACCATCGTTATGGTGGCGACCTAGGGAGCATCTCTAGGCCGCCACGCCGTCTGATCCGTGTAGGCCGGGCGCCAGTCGTCCACCTGACACCCGGTAGTCACAGTTAGTCGGCGCGCGCGGCGTAGGCGCGGCGCCGTCTTCCGACTTTTCGGCGCCTGAGTGGGTCCGCCTGGGGGTCCTCTTCGCGGGACCGCTCCCCGGCCTCTTTACCACTCAGGGCCGACTCGCAGAAGGTCCTGACGGCTTTCCAGCCGTCAGGCGTCTCAATCATTGCCCTGACGACAGCCGGTAAGGACAGGTCTTGTCCCACGACTGCCGTCAGAGCCGCTCTCTCCGTATCCCAACCTGGGCATTCCTCGAGTGTGTGTTGCGCCGTGTCGTTGGCGGCTCCGCACTCGTGGCAGACGGTGGTTCGCTCCCTCCGCGCGACGTTGCACAGGTACCGACCGAAGCAGCCATGCCCCGTCAGCACCTGCACAAGCCGGAAAGAGAGCGAGCCGGTCCGCCTGCTCACCCACTCCTTCAGCACTGGCGCGATAGCAGACGTGGTACGGGAACCGCACCCCGCCTGCATCAAATCATCGCGCCAGCGCTCGAGTGCCTCCTCCTGGAGCTCCGCCCTCCAACGCGCCACCTCCTCCGGGAGTGGACTCGCGCCGCTAGCCCTCGCGTCGGCGGTCCTGCGGTAGACCGCTGCGAGGACCTCGGCATCCAGCTCCCAGGGGAGCGTGCCGGCGATCGCGCATGCCGCCCTCCACGAGGTGGTGCGATACGCTCTGATGACCCTGGACGCCATGACTCGCTGCAGGCGCCGCAGCACAGTCAAGTTTTGGGCCGACAGGGAGTCGACCCAAATCGGCGCACCGTACAGGGCCATCGAGCGCACCACGCCCGCGAAGAGACGGCGGCACCCGACGTTGGGTCCGCCCAGGTTGGGCATCAGCCTGCTCAGAGCGAAAGAAATTTTGGTCAGTTTAGGAGCCAGGCTCCTGAAGTGACCTTGGAAGTTCCACCGGCTATCGAGTACGACGCCGAGATATTTCAGCGTCGACCCGACGCCGATGGAAACTCCTCCGACAATGATGTGAGCGTCCGGCGGTGGCGCCTTGCGAGGCCCACGGAAGCAGATGGCTTCCGACTTCTCAAGGGCCACCGTCAGGCCCAAGCGCCGTATCCTCATCACAACCTGTGCTACTCCGGCGGTTGCCAACAGGGCCGCGTCACGATACGTGTCACCGCGGGCGGTCACCAAAGTGTCGTCCGCGTAACACGTGACGTCGACCCCGCGCAGGGTTGCGCCCCGCAGTGCCCAGTCGTAGCCGATGTTCCACAGGAGCGGCCCGAGAACCGACCCCTGCGGGACACCGCACGACACTTGGCGCTGACGATCTCCAACGCGCGTGGGGTACGCGACCGAGCGACCCGAGAGATAATCTCCGACAAGCCGTCGGAGGTACTCCGGGAAGCCGTGGTACCCCATAGCCTCCACGATCACTCTGTGTGGAAGAGTGTTAAACGCGTTGGAGATGTCGAGGGACACCGCCAAGACGAACCCGCCTTTCCCAATAGCCTCATCGACTAAAGCCCTCACCCGCGAGATCGCGTCCACGGTGGACCTGCCCCTTCGGAAGCCGAACTGGACATCGGCCAAGTTCGGCCCGGTCTCCTCGAGATGTTGGGTGAGGCGAGCGGCGATAACCCGTTCGAACAACTTGCCCGCCTCACTCAACAGGACTATGGGGCGATAGGCCGATGGTGAGTCCACCGGACGCCCGGGCTTGCGGATGAGGACAAGCTTACCCCGCTTCCATTCGTTGGGAAAGTGGCCATCCTTAGCACAGGTTGTGAGCAACGCGCGGAATCTATCCTGTAGGCCGCCCTCTTTCAGGGCCAAGACCAGAGCCTTCCCCGGGATGCCATCGGGACCGGGCGCCGTGTTCTTCGCACTCAGGCGAAGAACCGCCCCGTCCAACTCGCCCTTTGACACCTCGGGGGGATCCTCCGTCGAGATCTGCTGCCTCGCCCGATCAGGCGCGGAAGGAGCATCGCCCTCCGCCCTGGCAGGGAACAGATTCACCACCACTCTCTCGAGCGTCTCCGTGTTCATGGTGGTCGACAACGGAGGGGCCCATGGGCGGAGCTTGCTCATCACAAGCTTATACGGCCTGCCCCATGGGTCCTGCTCGAGAGAGTTCACCAGCTCCTGCCAGGCGCGCTCCTTCGCTGCAGCGATCTCGGTCCTCAGCTCCTTCTTGGCCCCTTGGAAGGCGGCAAAGAGTTCGGCTATAACCGATGCGGGTCTGTGGCGTCGACGGGCGTGGGTGTACCGGCGTCGTGCTTTCACACATGTCGTCCGGAGGTGCTGAAGCTCCGGCGACCACCAGTACACCTGTCGACGGGGCTGCGGTATGCCCGCGCGGGGCATGGCGACGTCGCAGGCATGCGTCATCGCCTCGCGGAACCACCGCGCCTCTGTGTCCGCATCGGTCGCCTCGGGTTTGACATTCCATGATTCCACGAGGGACGCCGCTATGAGGGCGTTTCTCTCCAGCATTTTGAGTGCCCATCTGGGCCCGATCTCAGAGGGAGCACGCCTCGGGCTGTTCGGGTCCGTCGAGTGGGGGGAGATGGAAAACCGAATATATCGGTGATCCGAAAGCGTCTCGACCCCCTCCTCGACTACCCAGCCCTGAACGCGGCGTGCCAGGGCGGAGGACGCAAACGTTACGTCCACGACCGATCCGCCCTGTTGTCGCACGCACGTGTTAGACGTGCCCCTGTTCAGCACACATAGGTTGTTGCTGGAGAGCCACTCCTCCACAGCCGCGCCCCTCGCGTCCGTGAGGGCCGATCCCCACACTGTCGACTTCGCGTTCAGGTCTCCGGCGAGGAGCACCTGACGCGGGCGACACCGCCCCAGCAGGATGTCTATTTCCGCCAAGAAGCGCTCGAACTCCGCCAGCGGGCGGTTTGGCGAGAAATAGACACCTACATACACGGTGTCGCCGCAGAAAACGGCGACGAACCCGCGGCCTCTGAACGTTTGGTCGACAGCGGGGGCTCCCTCTCCGGTGGTCAAAACAATGGCGATGACACCGTCCCGGTCGCCGATCCAGTTGTCACGATTGACAACCAGATACGGCTCCGAGACGATTGCCACGTGTATCCCCCACTGCGCCGTAGTCTGGACTAGCAAGTCCTGGGCTCCGACGCAGTGGTTGACATTCGCCAGGAGGCACTTTATGGACATAATTATATGTCCATAGGCGCTCCTTTTGTCCCGTTCGGTGGGGGGCCAGCGTTATCCTGGGACGGAGCCTCAGGATTCGCTGGCCTGCGTCTGTTCCATTTCCGCTTGGGCGCCGAACACTTTGGGCTACCCAAGCGGTGGTTATGTCGTTTTCCGGCTTCCAAGCACAAGAAGCAGCTGGCCTCGGAGCGGCAATCGGCTGCGCGATGGCCGCTCTTTCCGCACCGGTAGCACTGCTGGCTTCTGTCAACGGCAGCGGTGCACTGCCCCCTGACGTGTCCCGACTCCAGACACCGGAAGCAGCGCAGCTCTCGGGGTTCGAGGGCTTTCACCCTCGCTGCCGTCCATCCCACCAGCAGTCTACCCTCCAGGACCTTCTTGGCTGCTGTTGCGGGACAGCCCGCCCAAGCCGTTCCCATCCCGAAGCGCGGGAAACGTATGGCGCCGACTTTCACTGATTCAACAGCGCAGCCGCCGACTTTGGCGATGGCCGCCGCCACTTCTGCGGGAGTGACGGAGTCGTCGAGCCCCGACACCAGCAACTCGGTCAGCTTGACCGGTCTGGAGACTCGGACGAGCTCCGCACTCATTTTCTCACGTAATTTGGCGGCCAACGCGTCCGCCTTTTCGGCTGTGTCGGCGCCGTGCACCTCAAAGATTACCGCGCCCGTAATAGCCCGGCGGGGGCGGACATACGGGATGCCCACCTCCTCAAGGCTGACTTTCTTTTTGGCCTCCGCGACTACGTCGGCGTAGGTGACGCCTCTTTCTGCAGCCTCAGGCTGCAGAGTGAGGACTACGGCCGCAGTCTTCGGAGGCTTCGGAGCCTTCTTGGGGGCGGGCTGTTGAGCCCGTCTCGACTTAGGGCGGGGAGTCGGAGGTGACTCCTTATGTTTCCCGCCTTTGGCCACCGTGCTCCACGGCCGATCCATGGAGGCGGGGGCGGGTGGGAGAGGGCGCGGTTCCTTTCGGGCCGGTCGTTTGACGGCCGCCTTCCGACCTTTCGTCCTCTTCCTTCTAGTGGTGGTTTCCCCTTCTTTCGGCGCCTTTAACCCGCTGGTGGAGGGTTTAGGCGTTGCGGAGGAAGGAGGGGGAGGGACCTTCCTTGGGGCCGGTTTCGGAGGGGGTTCCCTCCGAGCGGCCAATGGAGGGCTCACCCTCGGCGCTGGATTCAGGCGCGGCTCCAGGTTTTCGAGCCGCGCGCTCAGCCGAGCATGGACCCTGTCCATGATCGCCGCCTCCATGGCCTCTAGGTGCTCCAGCGTGGCCGGAGTCCCGGAGGCGGCGGAGGAAGCGGAGTTTTTAAATTCGGCGAACTCCCTCCGAAGCTGTTCCAGTCCATTTTGGAGTAGCTTATTCTGCGCCCGAGCGCTTTTAAGCTCGCGACGCAGAGCAGCTGTCTCCTCATTAGTCGACAGGGAGGCCAGACATTTGGCGTCCGCGACTATGGCCTCCACGTTGTCGCGGAGCGCCTTCACGGAGGTCCCCTTAAGGTTCCGTGATATGTCGGCCACCCTGCGAATGGCCTCCGCACTGGTCATCAACCTCTCGAAGACGAGCGAGGACGACTCCACGGTGTCGTCCCCGGACTCCATCTCCGAGAGGCGGGAGCGAGTGACCCTTGCCTCGGCCATAGAGGCGAGTATGTCCCGCTCTGCCAGTAGCTTTAGCTCCTCCCGTTGGGCTCTGGCTACTTCGGCCTTCGCCTCAGCGAGGCCGACATACTCCCCGGTGGTGGGTGGGCGTCCACGACCGCGCTTTTGAAGCAGACCCGTGGCGATGGCGGATCGCTCCTTTTCTTCTCCTGAGGAGTCAGGGGAGGCCGCCGGGGACGGCACCGGTGGCCCTTTACTCCTCTTTCTTTGGAGCCGGTCCCCCAACAACCTTGGGTCCGGCTCGTTGTCGCCCTCGCTACCGGCGTCGCCGTCGACGGACAGCACCGTCTCCCTGTCCGAGGACGAGGGCTCCGAGATGCTGGGTTCCTCTGGAATACCCGCTAGCCCTCGCAAGCTGGGGTTTGGAGCGGCTCCGTCGCTCGCTGGGCTTCCGTCTCTTGGCGACGCCGGCGGCGTCGCCACTCGGTGGAGGAGGACGACAGGGCTCAACGCCCTGCAACTCCCACCGTCGGCAGGGTCACGCGTCGGCACGACCTTAGCCTGCGCACGCGTGCGCGCTCCGGAGAACTTCTGCTTACCAGGCAGCCCGGGATCCACTGCCTGGAGCTCCTGCTGCCTGGCCTCGCACCAGACGCAGGGGTGGCGCTTCTCGCCACATTCGCATGAGCCGGTAACAAATTTCTCATCGACCGGCCCGGACACCGGTCGACGCCGCTGGCGAGGCGGGTCGCATGCGCCGCTCGTTACTGATTTCTCACTCGGGGGCCGAGCTACCCCCAAGCGCCGGGCGTCAGCCGGATCGCACGACATACTCTTTTCCTTTGCTGACATTTCCATTACGTTTTGGGAAGCGTACCTGCGGCCCTTTCCCAACAGGCCGCAGGAGCGCTTGGGACCGGGTCCCCCCCAGCCATGCAGCCCCTCGGCACGCTAACCTTGGGCTTCAGGGTAATTTTTTATAGTGGTTTTCTTCCACGCGGCCCGACGCTCAGTGCGCCGGACCCCCGGCCCCGCAAATGCGGGGTTACGGTTTGCCCGACGGTGGCCGAGACCACGCGCCGCGCCCGCGGGCCTTATCAGGCCCGCCACCACGAGCCGAAGCTCCGCTGGCCCATCGCTGGGCCCTCCAAACTGCGCCAAGCGCACCGCCTTCGTGTCCGGACAAGCCGGACCGCCAGCTCCTGCTGGCCAACCCACGACCCACTGGGGGGTCCACTGGTGACAGCGGTGGGCTTCTTCGAAAAGAAGCCACGGCTTCACCCTCCGAGTGTGATTTTTTAGAGAGGTTTTCTTCCTCGCGATCCGACGCTCAGTGCGCCGGACCCCCGACCCCACTGAGTGAGGCTACGGGTTCATGTGGCCGTGCAATGCCCGCCCTTAAGAAAGAGCAGGCAGCCACATGCCAGTTTTTGTCCGCGCCGGATGAACCGGTACCCCCCATATCTGGGGGGCGTTCCCCTATCCGCAACCTGGGGACGCGTCCGATGGCGGATCTGGAACCGCACACGGAAACCTAACCTAACCTTTTTTTTTTTTTTTTTTTTTTTGAGGAGGGGAAATCACACTTACGGACTGACCCCCCCCGCCGGCGAGGACGCGTCGGCGAGGGGGAGTGTGGGACTCGCCCGGTGACGCGCCTTATCACCGGGAATACCCACTAAAACCCCCCCATGCTCCACCATCAGCGGAGATGTGCGGGTCCGTATAACAGCGAGGCCATGTCCGCGGAACCCGCACACCGCTACATCCCGTGAAGGGAATCCTCATAGGCCGGGCGCCAGTCGTCCACCTGACACCCGGTAGTCACCACGAGCCACCAGCTCCAAACTGCGCCAAGCGCACCGCCTTCGCGTCCGGACGGACCGGACCGCCAGCTCCCGCTGGCCAACCCACGACCCACTGGGGGTCCACTGGTGACAGCGGTGGCTTCTCCGCAAGGAAGCCACAGCTTCACCCTCCGAGTGTGATTTTTTAGAGAGGTTTTCTTCCTCGCGATCCGACGCTCAGTGCGCCGGACCCCCGACCCCACTGAGTGAGGCTACGGGTTCATGTGGCCGTGCAATGCCCGCTCTTAAGAAAGAGCAGGCAGCCACATGCCAGTTTTTGTCCGCGCCGGATGAACCGGTACCCCCCATATCTGGGGGGCGTTCCCCTATCCGCAACCTGGGGACGCGTCCGATGGCGGATCTGGAACCGCACACGGAAAACCTAACCTAACCTAACCTTTTTTTTTTTTTTTTTTTTTTTTTTTTTTTTTTTTTTGAGGAGGGGAAATCACATTTACGGACTGACCCCCCTCGCCGGCGAGGACGCGTCGGCGAGGGGGAGTGTGGGACTCGCCCGGTGACGCGAATTATCACCGGGAATACCCACTAAAACCCCCCCATGCTCCACCATCGGCGGTTGTGTGCGGGTCCGTATAACAGCGAGGCCATGTCCGCGGAACCCGCACACCGCTACTTCCCGTGAAGGGAACCGTCGTGATGGTGGCGACCTAGGGAGCATCTCTAGGTCGCCACTCCGTCTGATCAGTGTAGGCCGGGCGCCAGTCGTCCACCTGACGCCCGGTAGTCACGTTAATCGGCGCGCGCGGCATAGGCGCGGCGCCGTCTTCCGACTTTTCGGCGCCTGAGTGGGTCCGCCTGGGGGTCCTCTTCGCGGGACCGCTCCCCGGCCTCTTTACCACTCAGGGCCGACTCGCAGAAAGTCCTGACGGCTTTCCAGCCGTCAGGCGTCTCAATCATTGCTCTGACGACAGCCGGTAAGGACAGGTCTTGTCCCACGACTGCCGTCAGAGCCGCTCTCTCCGTGTCCCAACCTGGGCATTCCTCAAGGGTATGTTGCGCCGTGTCTTCGGCGGCTCCGCACTCGTGGCAGACGGTGGTCCGCTCCCTGTGCGCGACGTTGCACAGGTACCGACCGAAGCAACCATGCCCCGTCAGCACCTGCACAAGCCGGAAAGAGAGCGACCCGGCCCGCCTGCTCACCCACTCCTTCAGCACTGGCGCGATAGCAGACGTGGTGCGGGAACCCCACCCCGCCTGCAACAAATCGTCGCGCCAGCGCTCGAGTGCCTCCTCCTGGAGCTCCGCCCTCCAACGCGCCACCTCCTCCGGGAGTGGACTCGCGCCGCGGGCCCTCGCGTCGGCGGTCCTGCGGTAGACCGCTGCGAGGACCTCGGCATCCAGCTCCCAGGGGAGCGTGCCGGCGATCGCGCATGCCGCCCTCCACGAGGTGGTGCGATACGCTCTGATGACCCTGGACGCCATGACTCGCTGCAGGCGCCGCAGCACAGTCAAGTTTTGGGCCGACAGGGAGTCGACCCAAATCGGCGCACCGTACAGGGCCATCGAGCGCACCACGCCCGCGAAGAGACGGCGGCACCCGACGTTGGGTCCGCCCAGGTTGGGCATCAGCCTGCTCAGAGCGAAAGAAATTTTGGTCAGTTTAGGAGCCAGGCTCCTGAAGTGACCTTGGAAGTTCCACCGGCTATCGAGTACGACGCCGAGATATTTCAGCGTCGACCCGACGCCGATGGTGACTCCTCCGACAATGATGTGAGCGTCCGGCGGTGGCGCCTTGCGAGGCCCACGGAAGCAGATGGCTTCCGACTTCTCAAGGGCCACCGTCAGGCCCAAGCGCCGTATCCTCATCACAACCTGTGCTACTCCGGCGGTTGCCAACAGGGCCGCGTCACGATACGTGTCACCGCGGGCGGTCACCAAAGTGTCGTCCGCGTAACACGTGACGTCGACCCCGCGCAGGGTTGCGCCCCGCAGTGCCCAGTCGTAGCCGATGTTCCACAGGAGCGGCCCGAGAACCGACCCCTGCGGGACACCGCACGACACTTGGCGCTGACGATCTCCAACGCGCGTGGGGTACGCGACCGAGCGACCCGAGAGATAATCTCCGACAAGCCGTCGGAGGTACTCCGGGAAGCCGTGGTACCCCATAGCCTCCACGATCACTCTGTGTGGAAGAGTGTTAAACGCGTTGGAGATGTCGAGGGACACCGCCAAGACGAACCCGCCTTTCCCAATAGCCTCATCGGCTAAAGCCCTCACCCGCGAGATCGCGTCCACGGTGGACCTGCCCCTTCGGAAGCCGAACTGGACATCGGCCAAGTTCGGCCCGGTCTCCTCGAGATGTTGGGTGAGGCGAGCGGCGATAACCCGTTCGAACAACTTGCCCGCCTCACTCAACAGGACTATGGGGCGATAGGCCGATGGTGAGTCCACCGGACGCCCGGGCTTGCGGATGAGGACAAGCTTACCCCGCTTCCATTCGTTGGGAAAGTGGCCATCCTTAGCACAGGTTGTGAGCAACGCGCGGAATCTATCCTGTAGGCCGCCCTCTTTCAGGGCCAAGACCAGAGCCTTCCCCGGGATGCCATCGGGACCGGGCGCCGTGTTCTTCGCACTCAGGCGAAGAACCGCCCTGTCCAACTCGCCCTTTGACACCTCGGGGGGATCCTCCGTCGAGATCTGCTGCCTCGCCCGATCAGGCGCGGAAGGAGCATCGCCCTCCGCCCTGGCAGGGAACAGATTCACCACCACTCTCTCGAGCGTCTCCGTGTTCATGGTGGTCGACAACGGAGGGGCCCATGGGCGAAGCTTGCTCATGACAAGCTTATACGGCCTGCCCCATGGGTCCTGCTCGAGAGAGTTCACCAGCTCCTGCCAGGCGCGCTCCTTCGCTGCAGCGATCTCGGTCCTCAGCTCCTTCTTGGCCCCTTGGAAGGCGGCAAAGAGTTCGGCTATAACCGATGCGGGTCTGTGGCGTCGACGGGCGTGGGTGTACCGGCGTCGTGCTTTCACACATGTCGTCCGGAGGTGCTGAAGCTCCGGCGACCACCAGTACACCTGTCGACGGGGCTGCGGTATGCCCGCGCGTGGCATGGCGACGTCGCAGACATGCGTCATCGCCTCGCGGAACCACCGCGCCTCTGTGTCCGCATCGGTCGCCTCGGGTTTGACATTCCATGATTCCACGAGGGACGCCGCTATGAGGGCGTTTCTCTCCAGCATTTTGAGTGCCCATCTGGGCCCGATCTCAGAGGGAGCACGCCTCGGGCTGTTCGGGTCCGTCGAGTGGGGGGAGATGGAAAACCGAATATATCGGTGATCCGAAAGCGTCTCGACCCCCTCCTCGACTACCCAGCCCTGAACGCGGCGTGCCAGGGCGGAGGACGCAAACGTTACGTCCACGACCGATCCGCCCTGTTGTCGCACGCACGTGTTAGACGTGCCCCTGTTCAGCACACACAGATTGTTGCTGGAGAGCCACTCCTCCACAGCCGCGCCCCTCGCGTCCGTGAGGGCCGATCCCCACACTGTCGACTTCGCGTTCAGGTCTCCGGCGAGGAGCACCTGACGCGGGCGACACCGCCCCAGCAGGATGTCTATTTCCGCCAAGAAACGCTCGAACTCCGCCAGCGGGCGGTTTGGCGAGAAATAGACACCTACGTACACGGTGTCGCCGCAGAAAACGGCGACGAACCCGCGGCCTCTGAACGTTTGGTCGACAGCGGGGGCTCCCTCTCCGGTGGTCAAAACAATGGCGATGACACCGTCCCGGTCGCCGATCCAGTTGTCGCGATTAACAACCAGATACGGCTCCGAGACGATTGCCACGTGTATCCCCCACTGCGCCGTAGTCTGGACTAGCAAGTCCTGGGCTCCGACGCAGTGGTTGACATTCGCCAGGAGGCACTTTATGGACATAATTATATGTCCATAGGCGCTCCTTTTGTCCCGTTCGGTGGGGGGCCAGCGTTATCCTGGGACGGAGCCTCAGGATTCGCTGGCCTGCGTCTGTTCCATTTCCGCTTGGGCGCCGAACACTTTGGGCTACCCAAGCGGTGGTTATGTCGTTTTCCGGCTTCCAAGCACAAGAAGCAGCTGGCCTCGGAGCGGCAATCGGCTGCGCGATGGCCGCTCTTTCCGCACCGGTAGCACTGCTGGCTTCTGTCAACGGCAGCGGTGCACTGCCCCCTGACGTGTCCCGACTCCAGACACCGGAAGCAGCGCAGCTCTCGGGGTTCGAGGGCTTTCACCCTCGCTGCCGTCCATCCCACCAGCAGTCTACCCTCCAGGACCTTCTTGGCTGCTGTTGCGGGACAGCCCGCCCAAGCCGTTCCCATCCCGAAGCGCGGGAAACGTATGGCGCCGACTTTCACTGATTCAACAGCGCAGCCGCCGACTTTGGCGATGGCCGCCGCCACTTCTGCGGGAGTGACGGAGTCGTCGAGCCCCGACACCAGCAACTCGGTGAGTTTGACTGGCCTGGAGACTCTGACGAGCTCCGCACTCATTTGTTGCCGTAATTTGGCGGCCAACGCGTCCGCCTTTACGGCTGTGTCGGCGCCGTGCACTTCAAAAATGACCGCACCCGTAATTGCCCGACGGGGGCGGACATACGGAATGCCCACCTCCTCTAGGCTGACCTTCCGTTTAGCCTCCGCGACTACGTCGGCGTAGGTGACGCCCCTTTCTGCAGCCTCAGGCTGCAGTGTGAGGACTACGGCCGCAGTCTTCGGAGGCTTCGGAGCCTTCTTGGGGGCGGGCTGTTGAACCCGTCTCGACTTGGGGCGGGGAGTCGGAGGTGACTCCTTATGCTTCCCGCCTTTGGCCACCGTGCTCCAAGGCCGATCCATGGAGGCGGGGGCGGGTGGGAGAGGGCGCGGTTCCGATCGGGCCGGTCGTTTGACGGCCGCCTTCCGACCTTTCGTCCTCTTTCTCCTGGTTGTTGTTGTTTCCCCTTCTTTCGTCGCCTTTAACCCGCTGGTGGAGGGTTTAGGCGGTGCGGAGGAAGGAAGGGGAGGGACCTTCCTTGGGGCCGGTTTCGGAGGGGGTTCTCTCCGAGCGGCCAATGGAGGGCTCACCCTCGGCGCTGGATTCAGGCGCGGCTCCAGGTTCTCGAGCCGCGCGCTCAGCCGAGCATGGACCCTGTCCATGATCGCCACCTCCATGGCCTCTAGGTGCTCCAGCGTGGCCGGAGTCCCGGAGGCGGCGGAGGAAGCGGAGTTTTTAAATTCGGCGAACTCCCTCCGAAGCTGTTCAAGTCCATTTTGGAGTAGCTTATTCTGCGCCCGAGCGCTTTTAAGCTCGCGACGCAGAGCAGCTGTCTCCTCATTAGTCGACAGGGAGGCCAGACATTTGGCGTCCGCGACTATAGCCTCCACGTTGTCGCGGAGCGCCTTCACGGAGGTCCCCTTAAGGTTCCGTGATATGTCGGCCACCCTGCGAATGGCCTCCGCACTGGTCATCAACCTCTCGAAGATGAGCGAGGACGACTCGACGGTGTCGTCCCCGGACTCCATCTCCGAGAGGCGGGAGCGAGTGACCCTTGCCTCGGCCATCGAGGCGAGTATATCCCGCTCTGCCAATAGCTTTAGCTCCTCCCGTTGGGCTCTGGCCACTTCGGCCTTCGCCTCGGCGAGGCCGACATACTCCCCGGTGGTGGGTGGGCGTCCGCGACCGCGCTTTTGGAGCAGACCCGTGGCGATGGCGGATCGCTCCTTTTCTTCTCCTGAGGAGTCAGGGGAGGCCGCCGGGGACGGCACCGGTGGGCCTTTACTCCTCTTCCTTTGGAGCCGGTCCCCCAACAACCTTGGGTCCGACTCATTGTCGCCCTCGCTACCGGCGTCGCCGTCGACGGACAGCACCGTCTCCCTGTCCGAGGACGAGGGCTCCGAGATGCTGGGTTCCTCTGGAATACCCGCTAGCCCTCGCAAACTGGGGTTTGGAGAGGCTCCGTCGCTCGCTGGGCTTTCCATTCGGTGGAGGAGGACGACAGGGCTCAACGCCCTGCAACTCCCACCGTCGGCAGGGTCACGCGTCGGCGCGACCTTAGCCTGCGCACGCGTGCGCACTCCGGAAGACTTCTGCTTACCAGGCAGCCCGGGATCCACTGCCTGGAGCTCCTGCTGCCTGGCCTCGCACCAGACGCAGGGGTGGCGCTTCTCGCCACATTCGCATGAGCCGGTAACCAATTTCTCATCGACCGGCCCGGACACCGGTCGACGCCGCTGGCGAGGCGGGTCACATACGCCGCTCGTTACCGATTTCTCACTCGGGGGCCGAGCTACCCCCAAGCGCCGGGCGTCAGCCGGATCGCACGACATACTCTTTTCCTTTATTAACCTTTCCATAATTGTTTGGGTGGGATACCTGCGGCCCTTCCCCAACAGGCCGCAGGAGCGCTCGGGACCGGGTCCCCCCCAGCCATGCAGCCCCTCGGCACGCTAACCTTGGGCTTCGGGGTAATTTTTTATAGTGGTTTTCTTCCACGCGGCCCGACGCTCAGTGCGCCGGACCCCCGGCCCCGCGAATGCGGGGTTACGGTTTGCCCGACGGTGGCCGAGACCACACGCCGCGCCCGCGGGCCTTATCAGGCCCGCCACCACGAGCCGAAGCTCCGCTGGCCCATCGCTGGGCCCTCCAAACTGCGCCAAGCGCACCGCCTTCGTGTCCGGACAAACCGGACCGCCAGCTCCTGCTGGCCAACCCACGACCCACTGGGGGTCCACTGGTGACAGCGGTGGGCTTCTTCGAAAAGAAGCCACGGCTTCACCCTCCGAGTGTGATTTTTTAGAGAGGTTTTCTTCCTCGCGATCCGACGCTCAGTGCGCCGGACCCCCGACCCCACTGAGTGAGGCTACGGGTTCATGTGGCCGTGCAATGCCCGCTCTTAAGAAAGAGCAGGCAGCCACATGCCAGTTTTTGTCCGCGCCGGATGAACCGGTACCCCCCATATCTGGGGGGCGTTCCCCTATCCGCAACCTGGGGACGCGTCCGATGGCGGATCTGGAACCGCACACGGAAACCTAACCTTTTTTTTTTTTTTTTTTTGAGGAGGGGAAATCACACTTACGGACTGACCCCCCCCGCCGGCGAGGACGCGTCGGCGAGGGGGAGTGTGGGACTCGCCCGGTGACGCGCCTTATCACCGGGAATACCCACTAAAACCCCCCCATGCTCCACCATCAGCGGAGATGTGCGGGTCCGTATAACAGCGAGGCCATGTCCGCGGAACCCGCACACCGCTACATCCCGTGAAGGGAATCCTCATAGGCCGGGCGCCAGTCGTCCACCTGACACCCGGTAGTCACCACGAGCCACCAGCTCCAAACTGCGCCAAGCGCACCGCCTTCGTGTCCGGGCGGACCGGACCGCCAGCTCCCGCTGGCCAACCCACGACCCACTGGGGGGTCCACTGGTGACAGCGGTGGCTTCTCCGCAAGGAAGCCACGGCTTCACCCTCCGAGTGTGATTTTTTAGAGAGGTTTTCTTCCTCGCGATCCGACGCTCAGTGCGCCGGACCCCCGACCCCACTGAGTGAGGCTACGGGTTCATGTGGCCGTGCAATGCCCGCTCTTAAGAAAGAGCAGGCAGCCACATGCCAGTTTTTGTCCGCGCCGGATGAACCGGTACCCCCCATATCTGGGGGGCGTTCCCCTATCCGCAACCTGGGGACGCGTCCGATGGCGGATCTGGAACCGCACACGGAACGGAAACCTAACCTAACCTAACCTAACCTAACCTAACCTAACCTAACCTAACCTAACCTAACCTAACCTAACCTAACCTAACCTAACCTAACCTAACCTTTTTTTTTTTTTTTTTTTTTTTTTCGAGGAGAAATCCTTTTATTGATTCCCTACCGCTGGCGAGACGGTAGGGGTATGTGGGGGTCGGCCGGCAGACGACGCTATGCTAGTCATAGCGGCCCGGCCACTACCCACTAAAACTCCCCGGTGCCTCCTTGCCCTATGAGCGGGGTGGACCGGGCTCTGCCGAGGCAACAACTCCGATCCACCCCAGGGCGGCCTAGCCGCTGTCGGCTAGGCTGACGCCAATGGGGGATTGCCCGGAGACACCGGGGCAATCCCCAGACGGGGGGAGCCTGTGCAGGCACACACAGCTAGCCAGCTGTGTGTGCAGGTCCCCTAGGGCATTTGAAGACGGGCTTGGTATGCCCGTCTTCTCCTGCCCGTCCGCCTACGTCTGAGGGAAGCGAGACCAGCCTCGTCCTCTCGCTCCCTCTCAGCTGCCTCCTTCTGCGACATGACAGAGTCGCAGAAGGAGGCAACTGCTTTCCAGTTCGTCTCACTGTCAAGCATGGCTTCAACCATGCTTGGCAGTGAGACATCTCCCCCACCCAGCGCCACCTTCAGCTCCTGACGCTGGGTGTCCCAGGCCGAGCATACCTGGAGTGTATGCTCGGCCGTGTCGTCTGGATCGCCGCAGTGGTGACACTGCGGCGATTCCTCCCTTTGAATACGGTGCAGATAATGACCGAAACACCCGTGTCCGGTCATTATCTGCACCATGTGGTAGGTGAGGCTGCCTTTCCGGCGCCTCACCCATTCCTCCAACACCGGACGAATCGCTCCGATCGTCCGGTGGCCGGCGGTAGGCTGGCGTAGTGCCTCACTCCATGTGTGCATGGCCCTCTCCTGCGCCTCTGCGCGGACCCGTCGCACGTCCTCGGCGACGGGTCTACCTCCTTGGGCCCTTGCCGCGACCCGATGTCGATGCACCTGGGACAGAACCAGGGCATCGACATCCCACGGGGGCACGCCCGCGAGGACGCAGGCGGCCCCGTGGCTGACCGTGCGGTACGCTCGCACGGCCCGGATCGCGATGGCCCTTTGAGGCCTCCGTAGGAGGGCCCGGGTGTGAGGAGTGAGGCACTCCGCCCAGACCGGGGCTCCGTAGAGTGCCATCGACCTTACCACCCCGTGGTAAAGCCGACGGCACGCCGAATTGGGTCCTCCCATATTCGGGAGGAGACGTCCGAGCGCGGCTGCAGCTCTAGTGAGCCGTGGAGCGAGGAGCTTGAAGTGCTCCTCGAAGCTCCAGCGGGGGTCCAGCGTCAGGCCGAGGTACTTCATGTACCTGCCGACCTCGATCCGGACCCCCTCCACTCGGACGCGGAGCCCCGATGGGATCCTGCGGCGTGGGGGGTTGAAGGCCATGGCCCTAGTTTTATCTAGGGCCACCTCCAACCCGAGCAGTCGAATGCGTCGGACGACGAGCGAGGTGCCGGCCGACGCAAGATGTACCGCCTTCTCCCACGTCTGCGCTCTTGCCGCGACTAAGGTGTCGTCGGCAAAGCAGGCAATCTCCATTTTGGGAAGGAGATTGCCTCGCAGGACCCAGTTGTACCCCAGGTTCCAAAGCAGGGGGCCGAGCACGGCCCCCTGGGGTACGCCTACCGCCACTTGTCGGCGAATTATTTCGCCGTCAGCGCCCTCGTAGAGGACCACTCGCTCGGCGAGGTAGTCGTCGACGAGGGCGCAGAGATAGGACGGCACCCGGTGGAAACGGAGTGCCGCCCTAATACATTCGTGGGGGAGGCTGTTGAATGCGTTGCGGATGTCGAGCGACACCGCAACAACAGCCTCCCCCCTGCCGGTGGCCTCCTCCGTCCACCTTTTGAGGAGGCCCACCGCGTCCATTGTGGACCGACCGGTGCGGAAGCCGAACTGGCGCTCCTCCAAGTTCGGCCCCCCATTCTCCAAATGCTCGACGATCCGGCGGGCCATGATCCTCTCCATGGCCTTGCCGGAGTCGTCGAGCAGCACCACCGGTCGGTACCCGGACGGCGAGTCGGCGGGGCGGCCTTCCTTACGAAGAAGGACGAGTCGCCCCGCCTTCCACCTCCTCGGAAATTTGCCCCGGGCGATACAAGTGTCTAGTACCGCCCGGAACCTCTCCTCCAGAGGCCCCAGCGCTATCGCCAGGGCCTTGGCCGGGACTCCGTCTGGCCCCGGGGCCGTCTTCTTCTTCCCGATTCGCTCCCTCACCGCCTCGAACTCGACGTCGGAGACGGGAGGGCCCTCCAATTCGGCCTCCGGCAGCGGTTCCGGAGGCTCCATGGGCGGGGGCTCGAACGGGCCTGGGGTCGGGAACAGTGACCCCACGACCTTGTCGAGCAGCGTCGGGTCGAAGTGGGCCGTGGAGGGGGAGCTCGACGCGAACTTCCCCCTCACGGCCCTGTACGGACGACCCCAAGGGTCAGCATCCAGGAGGGCCAGGAAACGCTCGTGGGCTTCCTCCTTGGCCCTGCAGATACCTTCCTGCAGGGCGTTGTGAGCGTTCCTGTACGCCTGACGAAGGAGGACCTCTTCGTCAGGCGTCCTCCTGGAGCGTCGTCTCCGGCAACGGAGGAGAGCTCTCCTGGCCGCTAGGCATGATGAGCGCAGGGAGGCAATCTCCTGCGCCCACCAGTACACCCTCCTCCATCGAGGAGGAGGGCGCCACAGCGGCATGGCGGCATTGCAGACTTCCCGTAGGTCGTCTGCAAAGTGGTCGGCCATGCCGTCGGGATCCCCTGCGAGGTGAGGGGGGAGCGACGACCATTCCCTCACCATCGCGGCCTCCTCCGCCACGTCCGGGCGGAGCTTGGCGAGTGCCCACCTTGGGAAGGCGACACCCGCCGTGGGGTCCCGACGCTGTGGGGCCCTAGCGGCCTGCGTGGAGACCTCGTATCGGACATAGAGGTGGTCCGATAGGGTCTCCACGTCCTCCATCACGTTCCAGTCCCGGATTCGGGCAGCGAGGGCAGCGGTGGCAAAGGACACGTCCACGATGGACGTACCTTGCCACCGTACGCACGTGGGGGTGGTGCCTCGATTTAGCACCTGGAGCCCCAGGCCCAACGCCCAGGACTCCAATATGCCCCCCCTCACGTCCGTACTGGGGGACCCCCATGCCGAGGATTTGGCGTTGAGGTCCCCCGCCACCAGAACTGGGAGTGGGGCCGCTCGCCTCACCACTCCCTCCACCGCAGCCAGGAAGAAAACCTAACCTAACCTAACCTAACCTAACCTAACCTAACCTAACCTAACCTAACCTAACCTAACCTAACCTAACCTAACCTAACCTAACCTAACCTAACCTAACCTAACCTAACCTAACCTAACCTAACCTAACCTAACCTAACCTAACCTAACCTAACCTAACCTAACCTAACCTAACCTAACCTAACCTAACCTAACCTAACCTAACCTAACCTAACCTAACCTAACCTAACCTAACCTAACCTAACCTAACCTAACCTAACCTAACCTAACCTAACCTAACCTAACCTAACCTAACCTAACCTAACCTAACCTAACCTAACCTAACCTAACCTAACCTAACCAGTCTCTGTTCAACGCTCGAAGAGGTCAGACGCAAGCGCGGTCACTAAAACGAGCTCCGCGTGGCAATAAATACTTAAAAATCGGTCGTGCGTGCGTTTTAATTGCAAAAAACGTGTGCAATACGTCATTCGACGCGGCTTGACGCGAGCAACACAGTGGTGTTTTCCGCGTCGAGATCCGACAAAAATTGAGGTTACTACGGATTTTTTAAGTGCTAAAAAGTGACGGAAAAAATTTCGCGCGCAAACGCTGCCAAATTTCGCGCGGAAAGGTGCACAGCTGGTGGTACCACTGGATAGCGGGTACCTTCGGCCTATTTGTACAGCAAAGTCCGGATTTTTTCCGGCCTTGGAAACGACGCCACGACCGAAAGTTTGAGGGCCCCCGCAGTTGGGTCCCCTTAGCGGGCCCCGTAAAAATCAACCAGGCGGACCAGAAGTAGCGGACGGACCAGGCGAGCATATTAAAGAAAAAATCTTGGAAATCGGCCCACTAGAGCCGGAGAAAACACGAGTTTTGTTTTTCCGGAAAAGTGACGTGTTTTTCGGGACCTTATACTCCCTCGGGAATAAGGTCGCGTGGAAGTGTTTTATATAGTGGTGTGCAGCATTTTCTGCTGAATTTTTTGGTGCAAAAACCGTGTCTCTAAGACAAATACCCTGGGAGCTGTGAGCAAAAACCTGAAAAAGGATTTTGCCCAAAAATTTATCAAATTAAAAAATCAAAATCCTCAAAAACGAAAAATCTCCAAAAAGAAAAATACCACCAGATAGCCCTTGTTTCATAAGTGAAAAAGAAGAAAAAACAGTGAAGATCGGACAACGGAGGCCAGAGATATAGGGAAAAAACAAAAACAGTCAAAGTGTCTTGACGACTGGTCGGTCAACATAGGTTTTTGCTTAATCCTGGACTCCAGGATCGCCGTAGAAGAAAACAGCTGGTACCACTGGATTACACTTCAAAAGTTGTACATAGGAACACAAGCAGCCCCGGAATCGGACTCGATTGGGCGCCGGGATACTCTGGAGAAACATTGGGTAAATCCACGCTAAGTTGACCCGCGGCTAACATAGCTATACTATTGCCTGCACCAGGACGTGTCTGCTGAAAATAAAATTAAGATCTTCTAAGGCACATAACTTCGCAACCATTAGTGCTAAAATTCAGTGAGACACGTCATTGGGTTCGGAAAATTAACACCTTTTTCCCAACTTAGCGGGATTACTATAGTCCCTCACCTGACTTCACCTGTAAAAATTGAAAAACCTATAACTCCCTTCCCTTACGCAGTACACAGTTGTGCGATACGTCGTTGGATAGGCCTCATCGAGATCTGTCCGGCGGCCTATCGTCCTTAACTGGTTCTACATCCCGGTTTTGTCTGAAAAATTAAAATAAACTATTTTAGGCCCTATATATCAAAATTTATTCTAAATTATCCCTAAAACCGATCTTCCCTCCTTTAACCTTCCCTAACCCTCTATTTGGCTACCTTTCCTCCCCCCATAGTTTTCTCTGGGTGCCCTGGGGGCCCGATTCGGGTCTGGGTTCTGGCAAAATATTAGCAGAGACTTAGTTAAGTTAGTTATAAGTTAATTTTAAGATAATATTGACTGAGCCCTTATACAGCTCAATTATATTTTATTGTTTGTAATTATATTTGTGACTTATTTTAAAAATATTAATTGTGTTTGACATTGTGTTTTTAATTTGTATTATAGACCAATATTTGTACATTATTTTAACTGGTCTATTGTATATTGTTTTAATATTATATTTGATTTTATTTGACCTGACATTTATTAATTTTATTGACGTTATTTAATATTGTATTTAGTTGAGTTTATTAGACTTGTTAGGCTAGTTAGTTTAACTAGCACTAATTAAGTTCTATTTTAAATTACTGACGGAGCCCGTATACAGCTCCAATTTTATTATTATTGATTATTTGAAATTTTAAATTTTTAAATTTATTTGACATTGCCAAATTTTATATTTTATTAATTTTAATTATAAATAATACCACCAGTCAATCTTGACTGTTACACATTATATATTGTTTTAAAAATATTTTATTGAATTGTGCTCTGACCTACTATTTGCACTTTTATTGTTACTTTGTTAATTGTATTAATTGTTAATTATCTAGTGTATTGTGTTCAGTCTTGACTCGAATTACTTTATCTTTGTTCTATATTTTATTGACGGGGTATTTTATTATTTTACTATTTTAATATCTTATTATATATAATTTGACATTTTGTTTTACCTTAATATTAAGTTAATTAAGTTGTTTAATTTAGGCCCATATACAGCCCGTAGTTATAAGTGTTTGCTGAACCTTGGTCCTTTGGTCCCGCGGTCCCTTGGGCTACCCCGAGACCTTTGGGCTCCCGGAGTTCTGGGTTCCTGAGCCTTCTGGGCTTCCAGATCCTTTGGGTTACCGAACTCTTTGGGCACCAAATCTTTTGGGCACCGAATTTTTTGGGCACCAAATCTTTGGGCACCGGATTTTTGGGCATAGATCTTTGGGCACAAGGTTTTGGGCACAAGTTTTCTTGGGCACGAGACTTTGGGCACAAATTTTTGGGCACAAATTTTTGGGCACCTTACTTTTGGGCACAAATTTTTTGGGCACAAATTTTTTGGGCACCAAATTTTTTGGGCACCGAATTTTTTGGGCACCAAGTTTTTTGGGCACCAAATTTTTTGGGCACAAATTTTTGGGCACCGGATTTTTTGGGCACAAATTTTTGGGCACAGATTTTTGGGCACAAGTTTTTCTTGGGCACAAATTTCTGGGCACAAACTTTTGGGCACAAATTTTTTGGGCACCGGACTTTTGGGCACAAATTTTTTGGGCACAAAATTTTTTCGGCTCCCAAAAAATTTTGGGCACTGAAATTTTTTGGGCACCAGATTTTTTGGGCACCTGATTTTTTGGGCACAAATTTTTGGGCACAAATTTTTGGGCACAAGTTTTCTTGGGCACAAATTTTTGGGCACAAATTTTTGGGCACAAAATTTTTTGGGCTACCGAATTTTTTGGACCCTAAATCTTTTGGGCTCCCGAATTTTCTGGGCTCCCGGATCGCTTGGGCCACCGGATTTTCGGGGTCCTGAGGTGTTGGGCCATTGGGCCGCTTGGGCCCTTGGACTTTGGTTCAAGTAATTAAGTTAAGTGACAGGCCCCTATACAGCTTCTAGTGTTAAGTTGACGAGCCCATATACAGCTCAGTCCTGAACGAGGCCAATATACAGCCTATAGAAACGACAACAATCCCTTCAACGATGTTGCGGTCTCCAGCGGCAGACCGACCGAGAGCGGCGAAAGCCGGGAAAACCCAGGAAACTCCGCCTCCGTTGCCAAACGTCAGGCGGAGCATAGGGGAGTGGGAGACGGGGAAAGTCTCCATCTCTCCCCTGGCTCCGGCGGCGGGCACGGCGAGGCTAACACAGAAGATAGAATACCCCGACAGGGTCACTGAGGCGAGGGCGTGCCTAAAAAAGGCAAAGCTCAGCCTCAGTGCCTCTAGGAATACCAAAACTGAAATCAAGGAAAGCGTAATTCAGGCACTCGACCGGCTCCTCGCCCTGGTGAAGGAGGCGGAGGCCGAGGGAAATAAGAACAAAAAAGTGGGGCCGGGGAAGGAGGAGGCTAAGCTTCCTCCTCCTCCCCCAACACATAATGCACAAGAAGCTAAAATACTGGAGGCCCTAGAAAGACACTCGGACCTGCTTAAGGCAAACGAGAGAGCACTGCGGGACCACACAGAATTAATTAAAAAATTAGAAGAAGGAGCAAAAATGACAAAGTCTGTTGGTCCCGCAAAGTCCTACGCGGAGACCGTAGCACGTGGAATTGGTGATAGACCAACCCTGCACTCGGTGGTCGTGGCGTCGGAAGACGTCACGGACACCGGGGAGCAGGTTCTGAATAAAATCAGGGAGGCGGTCAGCGCAAAAGATGGCTGGGTGAAGGTTGAAAGGGTTAGGAAAGCGAAGGAAAGGAAAATAGTCATAAGCTGCAGGACCGAAGAAGAAAGGAGCAAGGTCAAGGAAAGGATCGAGAAGTCGGGAAAACGACTTCTTTGCGGCGAGGTCGAGAACAGGGATCCTCTGCTGATCCTTTGGGACGTCCTGTCGGTTAACAACGACGAGGACGTCCTGAAGGCAATCAGGAATCAGAACCGGTCCCTGTTTGACGGCCTCGACGAAAAGAAGTCGAGAATGTTTGTGAAGTATAGAAGGAGAGCAAGGAATCCGCTCACGGGACACGTCGTTCTGAGCACCTCCCCGGAGGTGTGGAAAAGGGCGACTGAACTCGGGGCCCTGCACATTGATTTGCAACGTGTCAGGGTCGCGGACCAGTCGCCCTTGGTGCAGTGCTCGAGATGTCTGGGCTATGGTCACAGCAAAAGGTTCTGTGCCGGGACGGAGGACCTGTGCAGCCACTGCGGGGGACACCATCTAAAGATGGCGTGCCCCGAGTGGAGGGCGGGAACTCCCCCGGCCTGTCGCAACTGTGCTGTGGCCAAGCTCGGAGATCGCGGGCACAATGCACTCAGTCCGGCGTGCCCCGTGAGAGTGAAATGGGATGCCATAGCACGCTCCGCCACTCAGTATTGCTAAGGGCACCCCTGAGAGTAGCCGCACCTATGGGCTCTTACAAGTTAACTTGCAACGAAGCCGACTAGCTACCTCCGAGCTCCTAGTGGAAGCAGGGAAGAGGGGTACGGCCGTAGCGCTCCTCCAGGAGCCCTATGTGGGGGCGGCTGGCACGGTTCGGGGTCGGAGGGGGATGCGGGTCTTCCAGAACCCCACTCCAAAAGAGGGTGCTGTTAAGGCTGCTATAGTAGTTTTCGATAGCAGCCTTAAGGTCACACAGTACCCAGAACTCACCACTAACAACATCGTAGTGGTGGGGATACGGATGGGGCGCTGGACGACAACGTTTACCTCCTTCTATTTCGAGCCGGACCAGCCAATTGAACCCTACATTGGGCTTCTGAAGAGAGCGGAGGCCAAGCTGGGGGCTGGGAGATGGTTGGTCGGTGGAGATGCTAACGCCAAGAGTCCATGGTGGGGCAGCGACAAGATAGACTCGAGGGGGGAAGAGCTTTCAGGTAGTCTGGATGAGCTTGGCCTCGAACTTCTGAACGTTGGTGATGCTCCGACCTTCGACACTGTCCGAGGGGGGCGGCGTTTCTGTAGTCATGTGGACATCACAGCATGTTCGCATGACCTGTTGGACCTGGTGGAGGACTGGAAAGTCCTCAACGATTTAACGGGTTCCGACCACAACGGCATCGCATTCAGGCTGAACCTCGGACCTTCCCGAGGAATGGAAGTGGTCAGATCGACCAGAAGGTACAACACCCAAAAAGCAGATTGGCAAAAGTTTAGATCCAAAATTTTAGAACTAATTGGGGAATATGGGATGGGAGAGGGTGTTGTACCAGATAGGGAACAAACTATTTCGGCTGTGCAAAATTACACCAAATTGGTAATCGAGGCGTCTGACCACGCCATCCCGGGGAAGGGGACGAGGGAAAAGCTGGCGTTGCCGTGGTGGTCGAAGGACCTGGAAATCTTGAAGAAGGAGGTCGCCACCAGGAAAAACAGAATCAGGAACGCCGCACCCGTCCGACGGTCGTGGGTCGTCGAGCAGTACGTTCGGAAGAAGGCGGAGTACGAGCAGGCCGTGAGGCAGGCTCAGACGGACTCCTGGAAGTCCTTCTGCGAGCGACAGAGTGGCGAGAGTATGTGGGATGGCATCTACAGAGTGATTGGTAGAACGGCCATCAGAGAGGAGGACCCGCCGCTGGTTCGAGACGGCAGGGTTCTCGATGCGAGGGAATCGGCGGAGTGGCTTGCGGAGGTGTTCTACCCGCAAGACCACGCGACTTCGGATGAAGGGATTCACCGCCAGATCAGAGCGGAAGCGGACGGGGTGAACGTGGGGGAGCAAAACTCACCCTGCGACCCCCCGTTCACGCTGACCGAGCTTGAGATGGCGGTGAAGTCCTTCAATCCGAAGAAGGCCCCCGGCTCCGACGGGCTCACTGCTGACATCTGTTCAAGGGCCATCGGCTGTAACCCCAAAGTCTTTTTGGGGTTATTAAACAGCTGTATGGCCCACCATATCTTTCCAAAGATATGGAAGGAAGCAGCAGTGATTGTCCTTCGGAAACCGGGGAGGGATAGCTACACCGTCCCCAAGTCATTCCGACCTATTGGACTGCTGCCCGTGCTCGGAAAGGTATATGAGAAAATGCTAGTGGCTCGCCTCAAATACCATCTGTTGCCGGGGATTAGCGACCGCCAGTATGGCTTTGTGCCCCAGAAGAGCACCGAGGGCGCCCTCTATGACCTAATGTCGCGGATACACAATAAACTTGATAACAAGAAAATTGTAGTATTGGTGTCATTGGACATAGAGGGGGCCTTCGACAGCGTCTGGTGGCCCATGGTTAGGGTCAGGCTGGCGGAAGCGGGATGCCCGGTCAACTTGAGGCGAGTCCTGGATAGCTACCTCGCCGACAGGACGGTAAACGTCAGATACTGCGGCGAGGTTCATAGTACCGAGCCGAGCAGGGGCTGCATCCAAGGGTCAATAGCCGGACCCTTGCTCTGGAACCTGACGCTCGACCCATTGCTGCGGGGCCTGGAAAGTAGAGGCGTCTACTGCCAGGCCTTCGCGGACGACGTGGTCCTCGTCTTTGATGGAGACGGGGCGCTCCAGATAGAGCAGAATGCCAATGCCACTCTCGCGTATGTTTTGGAGTGGGGTGTCAAAAATAAGCTTAGGTTCGCACCGGGCAAAACCAATGCCATGGTGCTGACCAGAAAGCTTAAGTTTGACACCCCACGCCTCACCATGGGCGGGATTGACATTGGCATGAAGGACAAAATCAAACTGCTGGGACTGACTATAGACAGGGGTCTCACCTTCAAGGATCACGTAAAGAGTGTGACGAAGAAGGCCCTCGGGGTTTATAAGCAGCTCGGGAGGGCAGCCAAAGTCAGTTGGGGCCTCCATCCCGAGGTAGTCCGCTCCATTTATGTCGCCGCGGTGGAACCAATTATCACCTACTCTGCGAGTGCGTGGGTATCTGCGACTCGCAGAGTGGGGGTTAAGCGGATCTTGAACGCTGTGCAGCGGGGTTTCGCGCAGAAAATCTGCAGAGCCTACCGAACGGTGTCCCTGAACTCAGCCTTATTACTGGCTGGGATACTCCCCCTTGACTTACGAGTCCGTGAGGCTGCCTCATTATACGAGGCCAAGAGGGGAGTACCACAGCCGGAGCTTGGGGACAGGGTCATCGAGCGGGGGGTTCTTGCGGCCGAGGCTCCCCACCCCGCCGAGCTGGTTAGCCTCGAGTTCGGAAGCCTGGTGGACGAGGACGAGCTTTTAGCAAATAGCGCATACCACCTGCGCATCTTTACGGACGGCAGCAAGATTGACGGTCGGGTTGGCGCCGCCCTATCCTTATGGAAGGGCGACGCCGAAACCAAGGCCGTCAAGCTTGGTCTGCCGTCGTATTGCACCGTCTACCAGGCAGAGCTCCTGGCGCTATGCGAGGCGTCGAGGGTAGCACTCGGGCGCAGCGAAACATCCGTTGCGATATACAGCGATTCAAGATCCGCACTGCAGTCCGTCGCGGCGAGTAAATGCTCGCACCCTCTGGCAGCTGAGACTAGAAACAACTTAAATAAGATCTCAAAGGAGGACAGAGTAATTAAATTATTTTGGATCAAAGCCCACGCTGGTCTAGAGGGTAACGAGAGGGCGGACTGCCTCGCGAGGGAGGCCGCACTGAAGAGTAAACGAAGGCCGGCGTACGACCTGTGTCCGGTCTCGTTCGTCAAGCGGTGCATTCGCATGCGCTCGCTTGACGAATGGGACCAAAGATACAGGGAAGGTGCGACGGCTGGAGTTACCAGGCTGTTCTTCCCTGGAGCCATTGACGCTTATAAAACCCTGAGGAAGGTGAGCCTTGAGGGTGTGATGACCCAGGTCTTAACGGGGCACGGTGGGTTCTCCGAGTACTTGCACCGGTTCAAGCGCAAGGAGAGCCCATCGTGCATTTGTTCCAGCAAGGATGAGGATGTCCCGCACGTTCTGCTGGAGTGTCCGGTCTTCGCCAAGGAAAGGATGGAGCTAGAGTACGAGATGGATATGGAAGTGTGCCTAGCCAATCTTAGTGCGATGATCGCCGGTAGCCAAAAGGAAAAGTTTATGGAATACTGTATAAAGATAGCAAATAGGGTTATAAACAGAAATAAAACATAAATTATAAATAGTAAAAATTTTAATATAATTGTACACAAATGTTTTAATTTATCAATGTTTTATCATTTTAATTATTTTATATTGCTAATGTTTAATGTTTATATATTTTAATGTTTTTTAAAGTTTTTTAATGATTTTAATTGTAAATAATATTAATGTTTAAATTTTGAATTGTTAATGTATTAGAATTTTATTTTGATCATTTTATATTTTAATTTAATTGTTTTAATTATTTCACATTTTATTGTTTTAATTTATCAATGGCAAAATTTTAATTATGTTTTTATGTATAATAAGAAATCTATCGTGTACAATTATTTGCAACCCTAGCAACCAATAATAAAGTTTAGAATATAAGTAAGGATAGTGTAGCAGAATAGGAAAAGTAAGGTATAGGCGGGAATCCCACCCGCAGAGTATGAATGAGGACGAATGCAAGAAAGAAACAGTATGAAGAATGAAAGTACGAGTAGTAAAAATGCGAGAACTGGTATGAAAGAGTAATAGTAAACATAGGCTACGACCCTGCGTCGAAGGGATGAGCATAATAATTAATAAAAAAAAAAAAAAAAAAAAAAAAACCTAACCTAACCTAACCTAACCTAACCTAACCTAACCTAACCTAACCTAACCTTTTTTTTTTTTTTTTTTTTTGCGAGGAGAAATCCTTTTATTGATTCCCTACCGCTGGCGAGACGGTAGGGGTATGTGGGGGTCGGCCGGTGCGCGCCGCTATGCTAATCATAGCGGCCCGGCCACTACCCACTAAAACTCCCCGGTGCCTCCTTGCCCTTTGAGTGAGGTGGACCGGGTTCTGCCGAGGCAACAACTCCGATCCACCCCAGGGCGGCCTAGCCAATGTCGGCTAGGCTGACGCCAATGGAGGATTGCCCGGAGACACCGGGGCAATCCTCAGACGGGGGGAGCCTGTGCAGGCACACACAGCTGGCCAGCTGTGTGTGCAGGTCCCCTAGGGCATTTGAAGACGGGCTTGGTAGGCCCGTCTTCTCCTGCCCGACCGCCTACGTCTGAGGGAAGCGAGACCTGCCTCTTCCTCTCGCTCCCTCTCCGCTGCTTCCTTCTGCGACATGACAGCGTCGCAGAAGGAAGCAACAGCTTTCCATTTCGTCTCACTGCCAAGCATGGCTTCTACCATGCTTGGCAGTGAGACGTCTCCACCTCCCAGCGCCAGTTCCAACTCCTGACGCTGGGGGCTCCAGGCCGAGCACACCTGGAGCGTGTGCTCGGCCGTATCGTCGGGGTCGCCGCAGTGGTGGCACCGCGGCGACTCCTCCCTTTTTATGCGGTGCAGATAATGACCGAAGCACCCGTGTCCGGTCATTATCTGCACCATGTGGAAGGTGAGGCTGCCTTTATGGCGCCTCACCCAGTCCTTCAACACCGGACGAACCGCAAGGATCGTCCGGTGACCGGCGGTGGGGTTTAGCAGTGCCTCACTCCAATCGTCAATGGCCCTCTCATGGGCCTCTACACGGACCCGTTGCACGTCCTCAGCAACGGGTCTTCCTCCGAGGGCCCTGGCGGCGACCCGATGCCGATGCACCTGGGACAGAACCAGGGCATCGACATCCCACGGAAGCATGCCTGCTAGCACGCAGGCAGCCCCGTGGCTGACCGTGCGATAGGCCCGCACGGCCCGGGTCGCCATGACCCTTTGCGGCCTCCGTAAGAGGGCCCGGGTGCGGGGAGTGAGGCACTCCGCCCAGACCGGGGCTCCGTAGAGTGCCATCGACCTTACCACCCCGTGGTAGAGTCGACGGCACGCTGAGTTGGGTCCTCCCTGGTTAGGGAGGAGCCGTCCGAGTGCGGCTGCGGTCTTCATAAGCCGTGGAACGAGGAGCTTAAAATGCTCCTCAAAGTTCCAGCGGGGGTCCAGAGTTAGGCCGAGATACTTGAAATGCATCTCGACCGGGATCCGGACCCCCTCCACTCGGACTCGGAGCCCCGGCGGGATCCTGCGGCGTGGGGGATGGAAGCCCATGGCCCTAGTCTTGTCTAGGGCCACCTCCAATCCGAGCAGACGGATGCGCCGGACGACCAACGAGGTGCCGACCGACGCTAGCCGTTCTGCCTTTTCCCACGTCTTTGCTCTTGCCGCGACAAGAGTGTCGTCGGCAAAGCAGACAATCTCCATTTTTGGTAAGAGATTGCCTCGCAGGACCCAATTATACCCCATATTCCACAAAAGGGGGCCAAGGACGGCCCCCTGCGGCACGCCGGCCGCCACCGGCCGGCGCATGACTCTCCCGTCTGCGCCCTCGTACAGCACTACCCGTTCGGAGAGGTAGTCGTTGACGAGGGCGCAGAGGTAGGACGGCACTCGGTGGAACCGGAGTGCCGCCCTGATACATTCGTGCTCGGCATCCAGCTCCCAGGGGAGCGTGCCGGCGATCGCGCATGCCGCCCTCCACGAGGTGGTGCGATACGCTCTGATGACCCTGGACGCCATGACTCGCTGCAGGCGCCGCAGCACAGTCAAGTTTTGGGCCGACAGGGAGTCGACCCAAATCGGCGCACCGTACAGGGCCATCGAGCGCACCACGCCCGCGAAGAGACGGCGGCACCCGACGTTGGGTCCGCCCAGGTTGGGCATCAGCCTGCTCAGAGCGAAAGAAATTTTGGTCAGTTTAGGAGCCAGGCTCCTGAAGTGACCTTGGAAGTTCCACCGGCTATCGAGTACGACGCCGAGATATTTCAGCGTCGACCCGACGCCGATGGTGACTCCTCCGACAATGATGTGAGCGTCCGGCGGTGGCGCCTTGCGAGGCCCACGGAAGCAGATGGCTTCCGACTTCTCAAGGGCCACCGTCAGGCCCAAGCGCCGTATCCTCATCACAACCTGTGCTACTCCGGCGGTTGCCAACAGGGCCGCGTCACGATACGTGTCACCGCGGGCGGTCACCAAAGTGTCGTCCGCGTAACACGTGACGTCGACCCCGCGCAGGGTTGCGCCCCGCAGTGCCCAGTCGTAGCCGATGTTCCACAGGAGCGGCCCGAGAACCGACCCCTGCGGGACACCGCACGACACTTGGCGCTGACGATCTCCAACGCGCGTGGGGTACGCGACCGAGCGACCCGAGAGATAATCTCCGACAAGCCGTCGGAGGTACTCCGGGAAGCCGTGGTACCCCATAGCCTCCACGATCACTCTGTGTGGAAGAGTGTTAAACGCGTTGGAGATGTCGAGGGACACCGCCAAGACGAACCCGCCTTTCCCAATAGCCTCATCGGCTAAAGCCCTCACCCGCGAGATCGCGTCCACGGTGGACCTGCCCCTTCGGAAGCCGAACTGGACATCGGCCAAGTTCGGCCCGGTCTCCTCGAGATGTTGGGTGAGGCGAGCGGCGATAACCCGTTCGAACAACTTGCCCGCCTCACTCAACAGGACTATGGGGCGATAGGCCGATGGTGAGTCCACCGGACGCCCGGGCTTGCGGATGAGGACAAGCTTACCCCGCTTCCATTCGTTGGGAAAGTGGCCATCCTTAGCACAGGTTGTGAGCAACGCGCGGAATCTATCCTGTAGGCCGCCCTCTTTCAGGGCCAAGACCAGAGCCTTCCCCGGGATGCCATCGGGACCGGGCGCCGTGTTCTTCGCACTCAGGCGAAGAACCGCCCTGTCCAACTCGCCCTTTGACACCTCGGGGGGATCCTCCGTCGAGATCTGCTGCCTCGCCCGATCAGGCGCGGAAGGAGCATCGCCCTCCGCCCTGGCAGGGAACAGATTCACCACCACTCTCTCGAGCGTCTCCGTGTTCATGGTGGTCGACAACGGAGGGGCCCATGGGCGAAGCTTGCTCATGACAAGCTTATACGGCCTGCCCCATGGGTCCTGCTCGAGAGAGTTCACCAGCTCCTGCCAGGCGCGCTCCTTCGCTGCAGCGATCTCGGTCCTCAGCTCCTTCTTGGCCCCTTGGAAGGCGGCAAAGAGTTCGGCTATAACCGATGCGGGTCTGTGGCGTCGACGGGCGTGGGTGTACCGGCGTCGTGCTTTCACACATGTCGTCCGGAGGTGCTGAAGCTCCGGCGACCACCAGTACACCTGTCGACGGGGCTGCGGTATGCCCGCGCGTGGCATGGCGACGTCGCAGACATGCGTCATCGCCTCGCGGAACCACCGCGCCTCTGTGTCCGCATCGGTCGCCTCGGGTTTGACATTCCATGATTCCACGAGGGACGCCGCTATGAGGGCGTTTCTCTCCAGCATTTTGAGTGCCCATCTGGGCCCGATCTCAGAGGGAGCACGCCTCGGGCTGTTCGGGTCCGTCGAGTGGGGGGAGATGGAAAACCGAATATATCGGTGATCCGAAAGCGTCTCGACCCCCTCCTCGACTACCCAGCCCTGAACGCGGCGTGCCAGGGCGGAGGACGCAAACGTTACGTCCACGACCGATCCGCCCTGTTGTCGCACGCACGTGTTAGACGTGCCCCTGTTCAGCACACACAGATTGTTGCTGGAGAGCCACTCCTCCACAGCCGCGCCCCTCGCGTCCGTGAGGGCCGATCCCCACACTGTCGACTTCGCGTTCAGGTCTCCGGCGAGGAGCACCTGACGCGGGCGACACCGCCCCAGCAGGATGTCTATTTCCGCCAAGAAACGCTCGAACTCCGCCAGCGGGCGGTTTGGCGAGAAATAGACACCTACGTACACGGTGTCGCCGCAGAAAACGGCGACGAACCCGCGGCCTCTGAACGTTTGGTCGACAGCGGGGGCTCCCTCTCCGGTGGTCAAAACAATGGCGATGACACCGTCCCGGTCGCCGATCCAGTTGTCGCGATTAACAACCAGATACGGCTCCGAGACGATTGCCACGTGTATCCCCCACTGCGCCGTAGTCTGGACTAGCAAGTCCTGGGCTCCGACGCAGTGGTTGACATTCGCCAGGAGGCACTTTATGGACATAATTATATGTCCATAGGCGCTCCTTTTGTCCCGTTCGGTGGGGGGCCAGCGTTATCCTGGGACGGAGCCTCAGGATTCGCTGGCCTGCGTCTGTTCCATTTCCGCTTGGGCGCCGAACACTTTGGGCTACCCAAGCGGTGGTTATGTCGTTTTCCGGCTTCCAAGCACAAGAAGCAGCTGGCCTCGGAGCGGCAATCGGCTGCGCGATGGCCGCTCTTTCCGCACCGGTAGCACTGCTGGCTTCTGTCAACGGCAGCGGTGCACTGCCCCCTGACGTGTCCCGACTCCAGACACCGGAAGCAGCGCAGCTCTCGGGGTTCGAGGGCTTTCACCCTCGCTGCCGTCCATCCCACCAGCAGTCTACCCTCCAGGACCTTCTTGGCTGCTGTTGCGGGACAGCCCGCCCAAGCCGTTCCCATCCCGAAGCGCGGGAAACGTATGGCGCCGACTTTCACTGATTCAACAGCGCAGCCGCCGACTTTGGCGATGGCCGCCGCCACTTCTGCGGGAGTGACGGAGTCGTCGAGCCCCGACACCAGCAACTCGGTGAGTTTGACTGGCCTGGAGACTCTGACGAGCTCCGCACTCATTTGTTGCCGTAATTTGGCGGCCAACGCGTCCGCCTTTACGGCTGTGTCGGCGCCGTGCACTTCAAAAATGACCGCACCCGTAATTGCCCGACGGGGGCGGACATACGGAATGCCCACCTCCTCTAGGCTGACCTTCCGTTTAGCCTCCGCGACTACGTCGGCGTAGGTGACGCCCCTTTCTGCAGCCTCAGGCTGCAGTGTGAGGACTACGGCCGCAGTCTTCGGAGGCTTCGGAGCCTTCTTGGGGGCGGGCTGTTGAACCCGTCTCGACTTGGGGCGGGGAGTCGGAGGTGACTCCTTATGCTTCCCGCCTTTGGCCACCGTGCTCCAAGGCCGATCCATGGAGGCGGGGGCGGGTGGGAGAGGGCGCGGTTCCGATCGGGCCGGTCGTTTGACGGCCGCCTTCCGACCTTTCGTCCTCTTTCTCCTGGTTGTTGTTGTTTCCCCTTCTTTCGTCGCCTTTAACCCGCTGGTGGAGGGTTTAGGCGGTGCGGAGGAAGGAAGGGGAGGGACCTTCCTTGGGGCCGGTTTCGGAGGGGGTTCTCTCCGAGCGGCCAATGGAGGGCTCACCCTCGGCGCTGGATTCAGGCGCGGCTCCAGGTTCTCGAGCCGCGCGCTCAGCCGAGCATGGACCCTGTCCATGATCGCCACCTCCATGGCCTCTAGGTGCTCCAGCGTGGCCGGAGTCCCGGAGGCGGCGGAGGAAGCGGAGTTTTTAAATTCGGCGAACTCCCTCCGAAGCTGTTCAAGTCCATTTTGGAGTAGCTTATTCTGCGCCCGAGCGCTTTTAAGCTCGCGACGCAGAGCAGCTGTCTCCTCATTAGTCGACAGGGAGGCCAGACATTTGGCGTCCGCGACTATAGCCTCCACGTTGTCGCGGAGCGCCTTCACGGAGGTCCCCTTAAGGTTCCGTGATATGTCGGCCACCCTGCGAATGGCCTCCGCACTGGTCATCAACCTCTCGAAGATGAGCGAGGACGACTCGACGGTGTCGTCCCCGGACTCCATCTCCGAGAGGCGGGAGCGAGTGACCCTTGCCTCGGCCATCGAGGCGAGTATATCCCGCTCTGCCAATAGCTTTAGCTCCTCCCGTTGGGCTCTGGCCACTTCGGCCTTCGCCTCGGCGAGGCCGACATACTCCCCGGTGGTGGGTGGGCGTCCGCGACCGCGCTTTTGGAGCAGACCCGTGGCGATGGCGGATCGCTCCTTTTCTTCTCCTGAGGAGTCAGGGGAGGCCGCCGGGGACGGCACCGGTGGGCCTTTACTCCTCTTCCTTTGGAGCCGGTCCCCCAACAACCTTGGGTCCGACTCATTGTCGCCCTCGCTACCGGCGTCGCCGTCGACGGACAGCACCGTCTCCCTGTCCGAGGACGAGGGCTCCGAGATGCTGGGTTCCTCTGGAATACCCGCTAGCCCTCGCAAACTGGGGTTTGGAGAGGCTCCGTCGCTCGCTGGGCTTTCCATTCGGTGGAGGAGGACGACAGGGCTCAACGCCCTGCAACTCCCACCGTCGGCAGGGTCACGCGTCGGCGCGACCTTAGCCTGCGCACGCGTGCGCACTCCGGAAGACTTCTGCTTACCAGGCAGCCCGGGATCCACTGCCTGGAGCTCCTGCTGCCTGGCCTCGCACCAGACGCAGGGGTGGCGCTTCTCGCCACATTCGCATGAGCCGGTAACCAATTTCTCATCGACCGGCCCGGACACCGGTCGACGCCGCTGGCGAGGCGGGTCACATACGCCGCTCGTTACCGATTTCTCACTCGGGGGCCGAGCTACCCCCAAGCGCCGGGCGTCAGCCGGATCGCACGACATACTCTTTTCCTTTATTAACCTTTCCATAATTGTTTGGGTGGGATACCTGCGGCCCTTCCCCAACAGGCCGCAGGAGCGCTCGGGACCGGGTCCCCCCCAGCCATGCAGCCCCTCGGCACGCTAACCTTGGGCTTCGGGGTAATTTTTTATAGTGGTTTTCTTCCACGCGGCCCGACGCTCAGTGCGCCGGACCCCCGGCCCCGCGAATGCGGGGTTACGGTTTGCCCGACGGTGGCCGAGACCACACGCCGCGCCCGCGGGCCTTATCAGGCCCGCCACCACGAGCCGAAGCTCCGCTGGCCCATCGCTGGGCCCTCCAAACTGCGCCAAGCGCACCGCCTTCGTGTCCGGACAAACCGGACCGCCAGCTCCTGCTGGCCAACCCACGACCCACTGGGGGTCCACTGGTGACAGCGGTGGGCTTCTTCGAAAAGAAGCCACGGCTTCACCCTCCGAGTGTGATTTTTTAGAGAGGTTTTCTTCCTCGCGATCCGACGCTCAGTGCGCCGGACCCCCGACCCCACTGAGTGAGGCTACGGGTTCATGTGGCCGTGCAATGCCCGCTCTTAAGAAAGAGCAGGCAGCCACATGCCAGTTTTTGTCCGCGCCGGATGAACCGGTACCCCCCATATCTGGGGGGCGTTCCCCTATCCGCAACCTGGGGACGCGTCCGATGGCGGATCTGGAACCGCACACGGAAACCTAACCTAACCTAACCTTTTTTTTTTTTTTTTTTTTTTGAGGAGGGGAAATCACATTTACGGACTGACCCCCCTCGCCGGCGAGGACGCGTCGGCGAGGGGGAGTGTGGGACTCGCCCGGTGACGCGAATTATCACCGGGAATACCCACTAAAACCCCCCCATGCTCCACCATCAGCGGTTGTGTGCGGGTCCGTATAACAGCGAGGCCATGTCCGCGGAACCCGCACACCGCTAATCCCGTGAGGGAACCGTCGTTATGGTGGCGACCTAGGGAGCATCTCTAGGCCGCCACGCCGTCTGATCCGTGTAGGCCGGGCGCCAGTCGTCCACCTGACGCCCGGTAGTCACAGTTAATCGGCGCGCGCGGCGTAGGCGCGGCGCCGTCTTCCGACTTTTCGGCGCCTGAGTGGGTCCGCCTGGGGGTCCTCTTCGCGGGACCGCTCCCCGGCCTCTTTGCCACTCAGGGCCGTCTCACAGAAGATCCTGGCGGCTTCCCAGCCGCCAGGGGTCTCAATCATTGCTCTGACGACAGCCGGTAGGGACAGGTCTTGTCCCACGACTGCCGTCAGAGCCGCTCTCTCCGTATCCCAACCTGGGCATTCCTCGAGTGTGTGTTGCGCCGTGTCGTTGGCGGCTCCGCACTCGTGGCAGACGGTGGTTCGCTCCCTCCGCGCGACGTTGCACAGGTACCGACCGAAGCAGCCATGCCCCGTCAGCACCTGCACAAGCCGGAAAGAGAGCGAGCCGGTCCGCCTGCTCACCCACTCCTTCAGCACTGGCGCGATAGCAGACGTGGTACGGGAACCGCACCCCGCCTGCATCAAATCATCGCGCCAGCGCTCGAGTGCCTCCTCCTGGAGCTCCGCCCTCCAACGCGCCACCTCCTCCGGGAGTGGACTCGCGCCGCGGGCCCTCGCGTCGGCGGTCCTGCGGTAGACCGCTGCGAGGACCTCGGCATCCAGCTCCCAGGGGAGCGTGCCGGCGATCGCGCATGCCGCCCTCCACGAGGTGGTGCGATACGCTCTGATGACCCTGGACGCCATGACTCGCTGCAGGCGCCGCAGCACAGTCAAGTTTTGGGCCGACAGGGAGTCGACCCAAATCGGCGCACCGTACAGGGCCATCGAGCGCACCACGCCCGCGAAGAGACGGCGGCACCCGACGTTGGGTCCGCCCAGGTTGGGCATCAGCCTGCTCAAAGCGAAAGATACCATGGTCAGTTTGGGAGCCAGGCTCCTGAAGTGACCCCGGAAGTTCCACCGGCTATCGAGTACGACGCCGAGATATTTCAGCGTCGACCCGACGCCGATGGAAACTCCTCCGACAATGATGTGAGCGTCCGGCGGTGGCGCCTTGCGAGGCCCACGGAAGCAGATGGCTTCCGACTTCTCAAGGGCCACCGTCAGGCCCAAGCGCCGTATCCTCATCACAACCTGTGCTACTCCGGCGGTTGCCAACAGGGCCGCGTCACGATACGTGTCACCGCGGGCGGTCACCAAAGTGTCGTCCGCGTAACACGTGACGTCGACCCCGCGCAGGGTTGCGCCCCGCAGTGCCCAGTCGTAGCCGATGTTCCACAGGAGCGGCCCGAGAACCGACCCCTGCGGGACACCGCACGACACTTGGCGCTGACGATCTCCAACGCGCGTGGGGTACGCGACCGAGCGACCCGAGAGATAATCTCCGACAAGCCGTCGGAGGTACTCCGGGAAGCCGTGGTACCCCATAGCCTCCACGATCACTCTGTGTGGAAGAGTGTTAAACGCGTTGGAGATAACCTAACCTAACCTAACCTAACCTAACCTAACCTAACCTAACCTAACCTAACCTAACCTAACCTTTTTTTTTTTTTTTTTTTTGAGGAGGGGAAATCACATTTACGGACTGACCCCCCTCGCCGGCGAGGACGCGTCGGCGAGGGGGAGTGTGGGACTCGCCCGGTGACGCGAATTATCACCGGGAATACCCACTAAAACCCCCCCATGCTCCACCATCGGCGGTTGTGTGCGGGTCCGTATAACAGCGAGGCCATGTCCGCGGAACCCGCACACCGCTGCTTCCCGTGAAGGGAACCGTCGTGATGGTGGCGACCTAGGGAGCATCTCTAGGTCGCCACGCCGTCTGGTCAGTGTAAGCCGGGCGCCAGTCGTCCACCTGACGCCCGGTAGTCACGTTAATCGGCGCGCGCGGCATAGGCGCGGCGCCGTCTTCCGGTTTTTCGGCGCCTGAGTGGGTCCGCCTGGGGGTCCTCTTCGCGGGACCGCTCCCCGGCCTCTTTGCCACTCAGGGCCGTCTCACAGAAGATCCTGGCGGCTTCCCAGCCGCCAGGGGTCTCAACCATTGCTCTGACGACAGCCGGTAAGGACAGGTCTTGTCCCACGACTGCCGTCAGAGCCGCTCTCTCCGTGGCCCAACCTGGGCATACCTCGAGTGTGTGTTGCGCCGTGTCGTTGGCGGCTCCGCACTCGTGGCAGACGGTGGTTCGCTCCCTCCGCGCGACGTTGCACAGGTACCGACCGAAGCAGCCATGCCCCGTCAGCACCTGCACAAGCCGGAAAGAGAGCGAGCCGGTCCGCCTGCTCACCCACTCCTTCAGCACTGGCGCGATAGCAGTCGTGGTACGGGAACCGCACCCCGCCTGCATCAAATCATCGCGCCAGCGCTCGAGTGCCTCCTCCTGGAGCTCCGCCCTCCAACGCGCCACCTCCTCCGGGAGTGGACTCGCGCCGCGGGCCCTCGCGTCGGCGGTCCTGCGGTAGACCGCTGCGAGGACCTCGGCATCCAGCTCCCAGGGGAGCGTGCCGGCGATCGCGCATGCCGCCCTCCACGAGGTGGTGCGATACGCTCTGATGACCCTGGACGCCATGACTCGCTGCAGGCGCCGCAGCACAGTCAAGTTTTGGGCCGACAGGGAGTCGACCCAAATCGGCGCACCGTACAGGGCCATCGAGCGCACCACGCCCGCGAAGAGACGGCGGCACCCGACGTTGGGTCCGCCCAGGTTGGGCATTAGCCTGCTCAATGCAAAGGAGACCTTGGTCAACTTGGGAGCAAGGCTCTTGAAATGATCTTGGAACTTCCACCGGCTATCGAGTACGACGCCGAGATATTTCAGCGTCGACCCGACGCCGATGGAAACTCCTCCGACGATGATGTGAGCGTCCGACGGTGGCGCCTTGCGAGGCCCACAGAAGCAGATCGCTTCGGACTTCTCAAGGGCCACCGTCAGGCCCAAGCGCCGTATGCGCATCACAACTTGTGCGACTCCAGCGGTTGCCAACAGGGCCGCGTCACGGTACGTGCCGCCGCGGGCGGTCACCAATGTATCGTCCGCGTAGCACGTGACGTCGACCCCGCGCAGGGTAGCGCCTCGCAGCACCCAGTCGTAGCCGATGTTCCACAGGAGCGGCCCGAGAACCGACCCCTGCGGAACACCGCACGACACTTGGCGCTGACGATCTCCAACGCGCGTGGGGTACGCGACCGAGCGACCCGAGAGATAATCTCCGACAAGTCGTCGGAGGTACTCCGGGAAGCCGTGGTACCCCATAGCCTCCACGATCACTCTATGTGGCAGAGTGTTAAACGCGTTGGAGATGTCGAGGGACACCGCCAAGACTACCCCGCCTTTCCCAATTGCCTCCTCCGCTATGGTCCTCACCCGCGCAATGGCGTCAACGGTGGACCTGCCCCTCCGGAAACCGAACTGGACGGCAGCCAAGTTCGGCCCGGTGTCCTCGAGATGTTGAGTGAGGCGAGCAGCGATGACCCGCTCAAAGAGCTTACCCGCCTCACTCAGTAGGACTATGGGGCGGTAGGCCGATGGTGAGTCCACCGGACGCCCGGGCTTGCGGATGAGGACAAGCTTTCCAAGCTTCCACTCCTTGGGAAAGTGGCCATTCGTCGCACAAGTTGTGATCAGCTCACGGAACCTTGTTCCGAGGCCGCCCTCCTTCAGGGCCAAGACCAGAGCCTTCCCCGGGATGCCATCGGGACCGGGCGCCGTGTTCTTCGCACTGAGGCGAAGAACCGCCCTGTCCAACTCGCCCTCTGACACCTCGGGGGGATCCTCCGTCGAGATCTGCTGCCTCGCCCGAACAGGCGCGGAAGGAGCATCGCCCTCCGCCCTGGCAGGGAACAAATTCTCCACCACTCTCTCGAGCGTCTCCGTGTTCATGGTGGTCGACACCGGAGGGGCCCATGGGCGAAGCTTGCTCATGACAAGCTTATACGGCCTGCCCCATGGGTCCTGCTCGAGAGAGTTCACCAGCTCCTGCCAGGCGCGCTCCTTCGCTGCAGCGATCTCGGCCCTCAGCTCCTTCTTGGCCCCTTGGAAGGCGGCAAAGAGTTCGGCGATGACCGATGCGGATCTGTGCCGTCGACGAGCGTGGGTGTACCGGCGTCGTGCCTTGACGCACGTCGTCCGGAGGTGCTGTAACTCCGGCGACCACCAGTACACCTGTCGACGGGGCTGCGGTAGGCCCGTGCGGGGCATGGCGACGTCGCAGACGTGCGTCATCGCCTCGCGGAACCACCGCGCTTCTGTGTCCGCATCGGTCGCCTCAGGTTTATCGTTCCATGATTCGACGAGGGACGCCGCTATGAGGGCGTCTCTCTCCAGCATTTTAAGTGCCCATCTGGGCCCGATCTCAGAGGGAGCACGTCTCGGGCTGTTCGGGTCCGTCGAGTGGGGGGAGACGGAAAACCGAATGTATCGGTGATCCGAGAGCGTCTCGACCCCCTCCTCGACTACCCAGCCCCGAACGCGGCGTGCCAGGGCGGAGGACGCAAACGTTACGTCCACGACCGATCCGCCCTGTTGTCGCACGCACGTGTTAGACGTGCCCCTGTTCAGCACGCACAAGTTGTTGCTGGAGAGAAACTCCTCCACAGCCGCGCCCCTCGCATCGGTGAGAGCCGATCCCCACACTGTCGACTTCGCGTTCAGGTCTCCGGCGAGGAGCACCTGACGCGGGCGACACCGCCCCAGCAGGATGTCTATTTCCGCCAAGAAACGCTCGAACTCCGCCAGCGGGCGGTTCGGCGAGAAATAGACACCTACGTACACGGTGTCGCCGCAGAAAACGGCGACGAAGCCGCGGCCTCTGAACGTTTGGTCGACAGCGGGGGCTCCCTCTCCCGTGGCCAGAACAATGGCGACGAGACCGTCGCGGTCGCCGACCCAGTTGTCCCTAGGGACGACCAGATACGGCTCCGCGACGATCGCCACCTGTATACTCCACTGCGCCAGCGTCTGGACTAGCAGGTCCTGGGCACCGGCGCAGTGGTTGACGTTAGTTTGTAGACACCTCATGGACATACTGATTGTATGTCCATGGGTGTCTCGATGGCCCCGTCCGGTGGGCAGGTCGTGGAGTCCTGGGTCGAAACCGCAGGACCCACAGGCCTTCGTCGGTTCATTTTTGGCTTGGGGGCCGAACATTTACTGCTCCCCAAGCGATGATTTGCCTTTTTATTGGCGTCGGCGCAGAGAGGGCAGCGAGGGTCTGCCCGGCACACCGACGCACGATGGTCGTTGTCCCCACACTTATAACAAAGCTGGCTCCGGTCGACGGCAGCAGTGCACTGCCCCCTTACGTGTCCTGTGTTGAGACACCGGAAGCAGCGCAGCTCGCGGGGCTGCAGCACCTTCACCCGTGCTGCCGTCCACCCGACCAGCAATTTGCCCTCCATGACTTTCTTGGCGGCTGTCACGGGGCAGCTCGCCCAAACCGAACCCATACCGTGGTATGAGTTGCGGATGGCTCCCACCCTCACTGCCTCCCTATGACAGTCGCCAAGCTTGGCTATGGCTGCTGCCACCTCCTCTGAAGTGACGGAGTCGTCCAGGCCCGACACCAGCATCTCGGTGGCCTTGAAAGGCCGCGAGATCCGGACCGACTCCGCACTCAGTACCTCCCGGAGTTTGGCGGCAAGCCTGTCCGCCTTTACGTCATTGTCGGCGCCGGAGACCTCCATGATGGCGGCTCCCGTCACCGCACGCCGGAAGCGAACATACTCTATGCCCAGCTCCGCAATATCCACCCTCTTTTTAGCCTCCTCAATGACCAGTTTGTACGTCACCCCCCTCTCAGCAGCCCCTGGCTGCAGGGTGACGACAACGGCCGCGGTCTTGGAGGGCCTGGCCATTCGAGGAGGGGCAGGCTGTGATGCCCGGGTCTTCCTTTTCTGCGGAGCAGGGGGAGCAGGGGGACGCTCCTGGTGCTTCCCACCTCTAACCACCAGGCTCCATGGTTTGTCCATAGAGGTGGGGGCGGGCGGGAGTGGACGCGGCTCCGACTTCTCCGGCGCCTTTCGACCACGCGTCGCTCTTCTGCGCCGTCCTTTCTTCTTCGCCTGGGGCGAAGATGATGTTGCTCCGACAGGCGCCTTCGTCTTTTGCCCGCTGGTGGAAGCTTTTGGCGGCTTCGGAATTTGCGGGCGGGCGGTGGAGGAAAGCGGAGGATCCTTCCTTGGAGCCGGTTTCGGAGGGGGTCCCCTCCGAGCGGCCAATGGAGGGCTCACCCTCGGCGCTGGATTCAGGCGCGGCTCCAGGTTCTCGAGCCGCGCGCTCAGCCGAGCATGGACCCTATCCATGATCGCCGTCTCCAAGGCCTCTAGGTGCTCCAGCGTGGCCGGAGTCCCGGAGGCGGCGGAGGGAGCGGCTCGGAACGCCGCAAACTCCCTCCGCAGTTCGTCCAACCCTGCCTGGAGACGCTTGTTCTGCGCCCGAGCTTCCTGGAGCTCGCGACGCAGCGCGGCAGTCTCCTCAGTCGAGGACAGGGCGGCCAGGCATTTGGCGTCCGCGATAATCGCCTCAGCGTTATCGCGGAGCGCCTTAACGCTCGTCCCTTTCAGACTCTTGGAGATGTCGGCCACCTTGCGGATGGCCGCCACTCTCGTCTTCAGCCTCTCGAAGACGAGCGAGGACGACTCGACGGTGTCGTCCCCGGACTCCATCTCCGAGAGGCGGGAGCGTGTGACCCTAGCCTCGGCCAGGGAGGCGAGCAGCTCCTGCTCGGCCTGGAGCTTGAGCTCCTCCTTCCTCGCTCGCGCCACTTCGGCCTTGGCCTCGGCGAGGCCGATGTACTCCCCGGTGGTGGGAGGGCGACCGCGGCCACGCTTCTGGAGCAGTCCAGTAGCTACTGCGGGTCGCTCCTCGCCAGAGGACTCCGGGGAGGCCTCCGGGGACGGCGCTGGTGGGCCCTTGGTTCGCTTTCGTTGGAGCCGGACCCCCAGCTTTGGGTCCGACTCGTTGTCTCCATCAGAACCGGTGCCGCCGTCGATTGGCACCACGGTTTCCAGGTCGGAGGAGCCAGCCCCGTCGCTCGCTGGACTCCCATCTCTTGGCGACACCGCTGGCGTCGCCACACGGTTGAGGAGAACGACAGGGCTTGATGCCCTGCTACTCCCACCGTCCTTGGTCTGCGCACGCGTGCGCACTCCGGTAGCCTTCAGCTTACCAGGCAGCCCGGGATCCGCTGCCTGGAGCGCCTGCTGCCTGGCGTCACACCAGGCGCAGAGGTGGCGCCCTCCGCCACAATCGCAATTGCCGGTAGCCAATTTCTCATCGACCGGCCCGGACACCGGTCGACGCCGCTGGCGAGGCGGATCGCATGCGCCGCTCGTTACTGATTTCACACCCGGGGGCCGAGCTACCCCCAAGCGCCGGGCGTCAGCCGGATCGCACGACATATCTATCTCCTTAGCTGACATTTCCATTATTGTTTGGGAGGCTTACCTGCGGCCCTTTCCCAACAGGCCGCAGGAGCGCTTGGGACCGGGTCCCCCCCAGCCATGCAGCCCCTCGGCACGCTAACCTTGGGCTTCAGGGTAATTTTTTATAGTGGTTTTCTTCCACGCAGCCCGACGCTCAGTGCGCCGGACCCCCGGCCCCGCGGATGCGGGGTTACGGTTTGCCCGACGGTGGCCGAGACCACACGCCGCGCCCGCGGGCCTTATCAGGCCCGCCACCACGAGCCGAAGCTCCGCTGGCCCATCACTGGGCCCTCCAAACTGCGCCAAGCGCACCGCCATCGTGTCCGGACGGACCGGACCGCCAGCTCCAGCTAGCCAACCCACGACCCACGAGGGGTCCACTGGTGACAGCGGTGGGCTTCTTCGAAAAGAAGCCACGGCTTCACCCTCCGAGTGTGATTTTTTAGAGAGGTTTTCTTCCTCGCGATCCGACGCTCAGTGCGCCGGACCCCCGACCCCACTGAGTGAGGCTACGGGTTCATGTGACCGTGCAATGCCCGCCCTTCAGAAAGAGCAGGCAGCCACATGCCAGTTTTTGTCCGCGCCGGATGAACCGGTACCCCCCATATCTGGGGGGCGTTCCCCTATCCGCAACCTGGGGACGCGTCCGATGGCGGATCTGGAACCGCACACGGAAACCTAACCTAACCTTTTTTTTTTTTTTTTTTTGAGGAGGGGAAATCACATTTACGGACTGACCCCCCTCGCCGGCGAGGACGCGTCGGCGAGGGGAAGTGTGGGACTCGCCCGGTGACGCGAATTATCACCGGGAATACCCACTAAAACCCCCCCATGCTCCACCATCAGCGGTTGTGTGCGGGTCCGTATAACAGCTAGGCCATGTCCGCGGAACCCGCACACCGCTACTTCCCGTGAAGGGAACCGTCGTGATGGTGGCGACCTAGGGAGCATCTCTAGGTCGCCACGCCGTCTGATCAGTGTAGGCCGGGCGCCAGTCGTCCACCTGACGCCCGGTAGTCACAGTTAATCGGCGCGCGCGACGTAGGCGCGGCGCCGTCTTCCGGCTTTTCGGCGCCTGAGTGGGTCCGCCTGGGGGTCCTCTTCGCGGGACCGCTCCCCGGCCTCTTTGCCACTCAGGGCCGTCTCACAGAAGATCCTGGCGGCTTCCCAGCCGCCAGGGGTCTCAACCATTGCTCTGACGACAGCCGGTAAGGACAGGTTTTGTCCCACGACTGCCGTCAGAGCCGCTCTCTCCGTGGCCGAACCTGGGCATACCTCGAGTGTGTGTTGCGCCGTGTCGTTGGCGGCTCCGCACTCGTGGCAGACGGTGGTTCGCTCCCTCCGCGCGACGTTGCACAGGTACCGACCGAAGCAGCCATGCCCCGTCAGCACCTGCACAAGCCGGAAAGAGAGCGAGCCGGTCCGCCTGCTCACCCACTCCTTCAGCACTGGCGCGATAGCAGTCGTGGTACGGGAACCGCGCCCCGCCTGCATCAAATCATCGCGCCAGCGCTCGAGTGCCTCCTCCTGGAGCTCCGCCCTCCAACGCGCCACCTCCTCCGGGAGTGGACTCGCGCCGCGGGCCCTCGCGTCGGCGGTCCTGCGGTAGACCGCTGCGAGGACCTCGGCATCCAGCTCCCAGGGGAGCGTGCCGGCGATCGCGCATGCCGCCCTCCACGAGGTGGTGCGATACGCTCTGATGACCCTGGACGCCATGACTCGCTGCAGGCGCCGCAGCACAGTCAAGTTTTGGGCCGACAGGGAGTCGACCCAAATCGGCGCACCGTACAGGGCCATCGAGCGCACCACGCCCGCGAAGAGACGGCGGCACCCGACGTTGGGTCCGCCCAGGTTGGGCATCAGCCTGCTCAGAGCGAAAGAAATTTTGGTCAGTTTAGGAGCCAGGCTCCTGAAGTGACCTTGGAAGTTCCACCGGCTATCGAGTACGACGCCGAGATATTTCAGCGTCGACCCGACGCCGATGGTGACTCCTCCGACAATGATGTGAGCGTCCGGCGGTGGCGCCTTGCGAGGCCCACGGAAGCAGATGGCTTCCGACTTCTCAAGGGCCACCGTCAGGCCCAAGCGCCGTATCCTCATCACAACCTGTGCTACTCCGGCGGTTGCCAACAGGGCCGCGTCACGATACGTGTCACCGCGGGCGGTCACCAAAGTGTCGTCCGCGTAACACGTGACGTCGACCCCGCGCAGGGTTGCGCCCCGCAGTGCCCAGTCGTAGCCGATGTTCCACAGGAGCGGCCCGAGAACCGACCCCTGCGGGACACCGCACGACACTTGGCGCTGACGATCTCCAACGCGCGTGGGGTACGCGACCGAGCGACCCGAGAGATAATCTCCGACAAGCCGTCGGAGGTACTCCGGGAAGCCGTGGTACCCCATAGCCTCCACGATCACTCTGTGTGGAAGAGTGTTAAACGCGTTGGAGATGTCGAGGGACACCGCCAAGACGAACCCGCCTTTCCCAATAGCCTCATCGGCTAAAGCCCTCACCCGCGAGATCGCGTCCACGGTGGACCTGCCCCTTCGGAAGCCGAACTGGACGTCGGCCAAGTTCGGCCCGGTCTCCTCGAGATGTTGGGTGAGGCGAGCGGCGATAACCCGTTCGAACAACTTTCCCGCCTCACTCAACAGGACTATGGGGCGATATGCCGATGGTGAGTCCACCGGACGCCCGGGCTTGCGGATGAGGACAAGCTTACCCCGCTTCCATTCGTTGGGAAAGTGGCCATCCTTAGCACAGGTTGTGATCAGCTCACGGAACCTTGTTCCGAGGCCGCCCTCCTTCAGGGCCAAGACCAGAGCCTTCCCCGGGATGCCATCGGGACCGGGCGCCGTGTTCTTCGCACTAAGGCGAAGAACCGCCCTGTCCAACTCGCCCTCTGACACCTCGGGGGGATCCTCCGTCGAGATCTGCTGCCTCGCCCGAACGGGCGCGGAAGGAGCATCGCCCTCCGCCCTGGCAGGGAACAAATTCTCCACCACTCTCTCGAGCGTCTCCGTGTTCATGGTGGTCGACACCGGAGGGGCCCATGGGCGGAGCTTGCTCATGACAAGCTTATACGGCCTGCCCCATGGGTCCTGCTCGAGAGAGTTCACCAGCTCCTGCCAGGCGCGCTCCTTCGCTGCAGCGATCTCGATCCTCAGCTCCTTCTTGGCCCCTTGGAAGGCGGCAAAGAGTTCGGCGATGACCGATGCGGATCTGTGTCGTCGACGAGCGTGGGTGTACCGGCGTCGTGCCTTGACGCACGTCGTCCGGAGGTGCTGTAACTCCGACGACCACCAGTACACCTGTCGACGGGGCTGCGGTAGGCCCGCGCGGGGCATGGCGACGTCGCAGACGTGCGTCATCGCCTCGCGGAACCACCGCGCCTCTGTGTCCGCATCGGTCGCCTCGGGTTTGACATTCCATGATTCCACGAGGGACGCCGCTATGAGGGCGTTTCTCTCCAGCATTTTAAGTGCCCATCTGGGCCCGATCTCAGAGGGAGCACGTCTCGGGCTGTTCGGGTCCGTCGAGTGGGGGGAGACGGAAAACCGAATGTATCGGTGATCCGAAAGCGTCTCAACCCCCTCCTCGACTACCCAGCCCCGAACGCGGCGCGCCAGGGCGGTGGACGCAAACGTTACGTCCACGACCGATCCGCCCTGTTGCCGCACGCACGTGTTAGACGTGCCCCTGTTCAGCACGCACAAGTTGTTGCTGGAGAGCCACTCCTCCACAGCTGCGCCCCTCGCGTCGGTGAGGGCCGATCCCCACACTGTCGACTTCGCGTTCAGGTCTCCGGCGAGGAGCACCTGACGCTGGCGACACCGCCCCAGCAGGATGTCTATTTCCGCCAAGAAGCGCTCGAACTCCGCGAGCGAGCGGTTCGGCGAGAAATAGACACCTACATACACGGTGTCGCCGCAGAAAACGGCGACGAAGCCGCGGCCTCTGAACGTTTGGTCGACAGCGGGGGCTCCCTCTCCCGTGGCCAGAACAATGGCGACGAGACCGTCGCGGTCGCCGACCCAGTTGTCCCTAGGGACGACCAGATACGGCTCCGCGACGATCGCCACCTGTATCTTCCACTGCGCCAGCGTCTGGACTAGCAGGTCCTGGGCACCGGCGCAGTGGTTAACGTTAGTTTGTAGACACCTCATGGACATACTGATTGTATGTCCATGGGTGTCTCGATGGCCCCGTCCGGTGGGCAGGTCGTGGAGTCCTGGGTCGAAACCACAGGACCCACAGGCCTTCGTCGGTTCATTTTTGGCTTGGGGGCCGAACATTTATTGCTCCCCAAGCGATGGTTGGCCTTTTTATTAGCGTCGGCGCAGAGAGGGCAGCGAGGGTCTGCCCGGCACACCGACGCGCGATGGTCGTTGTCACCACACTTATAACAAAGTTGGCTCCGGTCGACGGCAGCAGTGCACTGCCCCCTGACGTGCCCTGTGTTCAGGCACCGGAAGCAGCGCAGCTCGCGGGGCTGCAGCACCTTCACCCGTGCTGCCGTCCACCCGACCAACAATTTGCCCTCTATGACTTTCTTGGCGGCTGTCACGGGGCAGCTCGCCCAAACCGAACCCATACCGTGGTATGAGTTGCGGATGGCTCCCACCCTCACTGCCTCCCTGTGACAGTCGCCAAGCTTGGCTATGGCTGCCGCCACCTCCTCTGAGGTGACGGAGTCGTCAAGGCCCGACACCAGCATCTCGGTGGCCTTGAAAGGCCGCGAGATCCGGACCGACTCCGCACTCAGTACCTCCCGGAGTTTGGCGGCAAGCCTGTCCGCCTTAACGTCATTTTCGGCGCCGGAGACCTCCATGATGGCGGCTCCCGTCACCGCACGCCGGAAGCGGACATACTCTATGCCCAGCTCCGCAATATCCACCCTCTTTTTAGCCTCCTCTATGACCAATTTGTATGTCACCCCCCTCTCAGCAGCCCCTGGCTGCAGGGTGACAACAACGGCCGCGGTCTTTGAAGGCTTGGCCTTTCGAGGAGGGGCAGGCTGTGGTGCCCGGGTCTTCCTTTTTTGCGGAGCTGGGGGACGCTCCTGGTGCTTCCCACCTCTAGCCACCAGGTTCCATGGTTTATCCATAGAGGTGGGGGCGGGCGGGAGTGGACGCGGCTCTGATTTCTCCGGCGCCTTGCGACCACGCGTCGCTCTTCTGCGCCGTCCTTTCTTCTTCGCCTGGGGCGAAGATGATGTTCCTCCGACAGGCGCCTTCGCCTTTTGCCCGCTGGTGGAGGCTTTGGGCGGCTTTAGGCTTTGCGGGCGGGCGGTCGGAGGAAGGGAAGCGACTTTTCTTGGGGCCGGTTTCGGAGGGGGTTCTCTCCGAGCGGCCAGCGGAGGGCTCACCCTCGGCGCTGGATTCAGGCGCGGCTCCAGGTTCTCGAGCCGCGCACTCAGCCGAGCATGGACCCTGTCCATGATCGCCGTCTCCATGGCCTCAAGGTGCTCCAGCGTGGCTGGAGTCCCGGAGGCGGCGACGGGAGCGGCTCTGAACGTCGCGAACTCCCTCCGCAGTTCGTCCAAGCCGGCCTGGAGCCGCTTATTCTGCGCCCGAGCTTCTTGGAGCTCGCGACGCAGCGCGGCGGTCTCCTCAGTTGAGGAAAGGGCAGCCAGGCATTTGGCGTCCGCGATAATCGCCTCGGCGTTATCGCGGAGCGCCTTAACGCTCGTCCCTTTCAAACTTTTCGAGATGTCGGCCACCTTGCGGATGGCCGCCACTCTCGTCATGAGCCTCTCGAAGACGAGCGAGGACGACTCGACGGTGTCGTCCCCGGACTCGATCTCCGAGAGGCGGGAGCGAGTGACCCTGGCCTCGGCCAGGGAGGCGAGCAGCTCCTGCTCAGCCTGGAGCTTGAGCTCCTCTCTCCTCGCTCGCGACACTTCAGCCTTCGCCTCAGCGAGGCCGATGTACTCCCCGGTTGTGGGAGGGCGACCGCGACCACGCTTCTGGAGCAATCCAGTAGCTACTGCGGGTCGCTCCTCGCCAGAGGACTCCGGGGAGGCTTCCGGGGACGGCGCTGGTGGGCCCTTGGTCCGCTTTCGTTGGAGCCGGACCCCCAGCTTTGGGTCCGACTCATTGTCACCTTCCGAACCGGTGCCGCCGTCGATGGGCACCACGGTTTCCCGATCGGAGGAGCCAGCCCCGTCGCTCGCTGGACTTCTGTCTCGTGGCGATACCGCTGGCGTCGCCACCCGGTTGAGGAGAACGACAGGGCTTGATGCCCTGCTACTCCCACTGTCCTTGGTCTGCGCACGCGTGCGCACTCCGGTAGCCTTCAGCTTACCAGGCAGCCCGGGATCCGCTGCCTGGAGCGCCTGCTGCCTGGCGTCACACCAGGCGCAGAGGTGGTGCTCTCCACCACAGTCGCAGTTGCCGGTAACCAATTTAACATCGACCGGCCCGGATACCGGTCGACGCCGCTGGCGAGGCGGGTCGCATTCGCCGCTCGTTACCAATTTCACACCCGGGGGCCGAGCTACCCCCAAGCGCCGGGCGTCAGCCGGATCACTCGACATACCTTTTTCCTTATGCGACATTTCCATTTTTCGTTTGGGAAACGTACCTGCGGCCCTTTCCCAACAGGCCGCAGGAGCGCTTGGGACCGGGTCCCCCCCAGCCATGCAGCCCCTCGGCACGCTAACCTTGGGCTTCAGGGTAATTTTTTATAGTGGTTTTCTTCCACGCAGCCCGACGCTCAGTGCGCCGGACCCCCGGCCCCGCGAATGCGGGGTTACGGTTTGCCCGACGGTGGCCGAGACCACACGCCGCGCCCGCGGACCTTATTAGGCCCGCCACCACGAGCCGAAGCTCCGCTGGCCCATCACTGGGCCCTCCAAACTGCGCCAAGCGCACCGCCATCGTGTCCGGACGAACCGGACCGCCAGCTCCAGCTAGCCAACCCACGACCCACGAGGGGTCCACTGGTGACAGCGGCGGGCTTCTTCTAAAAGAAGCCACGGCTTCACCCTCCGAGTGTGATTTTTTAGAGAGGTTTTCTTCCTCGCGATCCGACGCTCAGTGCGCCGGACCCCCGACCCCACTGAGTGAGGCTACGGGTTCATGTGACCGTGCAATGCCCGCCCTTAAGAAAGAGCAGGCAGCCACATGCCAGTTTTTGTCCGCGCCGGATGAACCGGTACCCCCCATATCTGGGGGGCGTTCCCCTATCCGCAACCTGGGGACGCGTCCGATGGCGGATCTGGAACCGCACACGGAAACCTAACCTAACCTTTTTTTTTTTTTTTTTTTTTTTGACGCGGGGAAATCAGCGCCCCTGATTCCTGCCAGCAATGGGGCACTGGCAGGATATGCGGGACTTCTACCCGCTAAAACCCCGCGGTGTTCCTCATCCACGTGCGCGTGGGGACGGGAGAGAGGTGTCAGCGCGAGCATTTCGTCCTGCTCTCCCGTCAGCGTTAGCCCTGGTCGGGCGCCACCGATAATACATCGGTAGGAGGGGGGGACGGTAGACTCCCCCCTCACCGGATGACTGGTTGCGGGAAGACGTGCCGGAACACGGACACGTCTTTCACCGAGGCCGGGTTGGCAGATGAGCGGATCCCCATATCCGCTCACCCTCCGGCTGATCACGGGGGCACTTGGAGTCGGCCGTACAGCCTCCTCCGCCTCCCGGATCGTTTCTGGCGGATGTCGACAGCGAGGGCGGCATCCTCCCTCGCCCGCTCCGCCGCCTCCTTCAGCGAGAGGACGTCCTCGCTGAAGGAGACCATCGCCTGCCATGCCTCTCTGCTGCCGACCATGGACAGAACCACGGCCGGCAGCGAGAGGTCTCTCCCCACAACGGGCGTTAAGCAGCCCCGTTGCCGGTCCCATGCCGGGCATTCTGCCAGCGTGTGCTGCGCTGTGTCCTCCGGGCCACCGCAGTGGTGGCAGGAGGGTGTCACCTCCCGTCTTGCGACGTTGCACAGATATCTGCCGAAGCAACCATGCCCCGACAGAATCTGTGCAAGCCTAAATGTGATCACACCCCTCCTGCGTTGGCACCATTGCTCCAGAACTGGAGCGATGGCCCGGACGGTGTGAGCGCCGGCGGTTGGCGCGGTGAGCCTCTCGGCCCACCGCGCCAGCGCAAACCTCTGCGCCGTGCGGCGCACTTCCTCCGGCAGGGGACCGGCAACGCCCCGAGTGCGAGCTGCCGCTCGACTTTCGTAGACCGAGGACAGAACCTCGGCCTCCAGGTCCCACGGGGGGGTACCCGCCATAACACACGCGGCGTCGCACGAAATCGTGCGGTAACCGCGTATCACCCTGGTCGCCATCACGCGCTGAGACCTTCTCAGTAGCGTGACGTTGTGGCGATCCAGGGCGTCCGCCCACACAGGCGCGCCGTAGAGCGCCATGGAGCGCACCACCCCCGTGAAAAGACGGCGGCAGCCGACACTCGGTCCGCCCAAATTGGGCAGGAGACTACCCAACGCCGATGTAGCCCCGATCAGCCTTGGGCTGAGCCGCCGGAAGTGCTCACGGAATCGCCACCTGGAGTCCAAGGTGAGCCCCAGGTAGCGCATGTGCACTCCGACGGCGACGTCCACGTTAGCAATTTTAATGTGGGCCCGCTGAGGTGGACCCTTCCGGGGACCATGAAAAAGCATGGCCTCGGATTTATCGGGTGCCACCCGCAGACCCAGCAGCTCAATCCGTTTCACCACGAGAGCGGTGCTCACTGTGGCCAAGTTTGTCACCTCCGTGAAATCGTCTGCACACGCGACGACCAGCGTGTCGTCGGCGTAGCAGACGACGTGAACGTTGTTGGGGAGGGCGCCTCTCAGCGCCCAGTCAAATCCAATGTTCCACAGGAGCGGTCCTAGGACCGACCCCTGTGGAACGCCACAGGACATGGTCCTCTCCAGGACCGTCCCGTCTCGGCGGGGACAAAGGATCTTCCGATCTCTCAGATAGTCTCCGACAATCAGCTGGAGATACGCGGGCAACCGGTGGTACCGGAGCGCCTCCGTAATGCAGCTGAAGGGGAGGGTGTTGAAGGCGTTAGAAATGTCTAACGACACCGCCAATGCCACTCCTCCCCTTTCTACGGTTTCCTGCGCGATGGTTTTGAGGCGCAGGATGGCGTCGATCGTCGATCGACCCGCGCGAAAACCGAACTGATTGTCGGAGAGATCCGGCCCCGCCGAGCTCAAGAGTCCGGTGATGCGGCGGGCAATTATTCTTTCGAATAGTTTGCCCGCCTCGTCGAGCAGCACAATTGGCCTGTATCCAGAAGGAGAGTCCGCGGGACGCCCCTCCTTCCTTAACAGAACCAATTGGCCCTCCTTCCATATCCGGGGAAAGGACCCCGCACGCAGGGCAGCGCCAAAGACGGCCCGCCAGCGGTCCCCCAACTCGCCAGACGCCAAGACCCAGGCGCGACCGGGTATCCCGTCCGGACCGGGGGCGGTACTCCTGCCGCGAAGACGGGCTATAGCCTCCTCGAATTCTCCGCTGGAGATGGGCGGAGCTCCGTCTTCGTCCCCGGTTCGTACGGGCGCTCGACCGCCCATGGGCGGTGGAGTGTGCTCTCCCTGTTCGGGGAACAGTGTGGAGAGCACAACCCGGAGGAATTCTGGGTCCAGCGTTTCGGCGACGGGTGGACCGTGCGAGCCGAGTTTGGCCCTGGCTGCGCGGTAAGGGCGCCCCCACGGGTCTCGATCGAGGGACTCGAGCATCCGCTCGCGAGACCTCGCCTTCGCCTCCCGGATAGCGATTTGGAGGGCTTTCCGGGCCCCCCTGTAGGCATCGTAGAGGCGCGCCTCAAGCTCGGGGTCCTTACTCCTGCGCCGACGGCACCTGGCGTATCGGCGGCGGGCAGCTACACACGTGGCACGAAGATCCGCCACTTCTTCGCACCACCAGTGCACCTGCTTCCTGCGTGGACGTGTCCCGGCGCGCGGCATGGCGGCATCGCACACAGCGGTCATGGCAGCGCGCATGCCGAGCGCCTGGTCTTCGACCGGCAAGTCCTCGCTGGGCTCTCGCGAGACCCAGTCCTGGACGATGGCCGCCTCGACAAGCAGGTTCTTGTCGAGTCTCGTTAGAGCCCAGCGGGGGAATCGCTGGGACCGTCCACGCCGACGCCGCGGAGACAGGAAGTCCGCGCGCGAAGGACCGGCAATGCTCAGTCGGATGTATCTGTGATCCGAAAGGGTCTCAACGCCCTCCAGCACGTCCCAATCGCGGACACGATCGGCGATGGCCCGACTAGCGAACGATATGTCCACTATCGAGCCACCGTTGTGCCGAACACAGGTGTTGACGGTGCCGCGATTGAGAAGCACTAGCCCCGCGGAGGCTAGGAAGTCCACGACGGCGTCGCCTCGTGCGCCCGAGACGGGACAGCCCCACGCCGTGGACTTCGCGTTGAGATCCCCCAGGACCAGGACCGGGAGCCGCGAACGCAGGATCAAACTCTCCAAGTTGCCGAGAAAGACCTCGAACTCGGCGAGGGCGCGGTTGGGGGAGAAGTAAACTCCGACGAGCAAAACCGCGCCCCACTCAACGGCAACAAATCCTTGGCCTCTCTCGGCCACTCGGAGAGGGGCAGAGCCGGCGGCACCCACGATGGCGACCGTGGATGTCGCATCGTGTGCCCAGTTGGGGCGGGGCGGTACAAAGTACGGCTCCGCCGCCACGGCGACGTCGATCGACCACTGCGCCATGGACTGGAGGAGGAGATCCTGAGCCCCGGCGCAGTGGTTGACGTTCGCTTGGAGGAGACGGACGTAAGGGACTTTGTCCATTACGAAGCCGTTTCCATCTCCTCCTCGCGTTGCGCAGGTTGCGCGTTGTCCGCGGCGGCGGGTGTACCGCCCTCCTTGGCCTCTAGCTTTTTCTTACCCCTGCTGGCAGGAGCTTTGCAGCCTCGACTGCCAACAGGGTGGTCCGCCCTCTTATTGGCTGCGGCGCAGGGGGCGCAGTGGGGGGGGTTAGAGCATTGGAAGGACTTGTGTCCTTCCTTGCCACAGCGGAAGCACAGTCCGCTGCGGTCCACCTCCGCTTGGCACTTGGGGGCCACGTGCCCGGTCTGGAGACACCTAAAGCACCTCAGTTGGCGCTGGGGCAGCACTCTGACTTGTGCCGACACCCAGCCAACCAAAAGCCGCCTGCCGTCGGCGACCTTCTTGGCGCTCTCCACCGGGCACGAGACCCACACGCAGCCCATCCCCAGCGGGCCGGCGCGGACCTCTCCAGTCTTGACAGTGTCTCGGGGGCAGCCACCCACGCGGGACACTGCCTCCGCGACCTCCTCCGCCGAGACGGAGTCGTCGAGCCCAGAAATGCGCAATTCGGCGCACTTCTGGGGTCTCGTCACCCTGACGACACCCGGCTCAAAGAACTGGCGGAGTTTGCTCGCCAGAGCTTCCGCCGCGCTGCCGCTGTCCTTACCCGGGATTTCGAGAACCCGAGCGCCCGCCTTCGAGGCTCTAACGTGAAGGGAGCCGATGCCGATGGAGGGGAGATCGAGCCTCCTCCTGGCTTCCTTCATTACGTTCTCGTAATTGGCGCCTTTGTCTGTGGCCTCGGGACCCAGGGTGAGGACCACGGCCGCGGAGCGCGGAGGGCGGAGCTTCCGCCTGGCTACGTCGCTGGCCTTCGCCTTGGCAGCAGGCTTGCTGGCCTTGGCAGCGGGCTTGTCAGCGACTGTAGCCTTTTTCTTAGCCGCCTTCGCCTTCCGCCCCACCACCAGGGACCACGGCTCCTCCGTGGGAGCTGGGGCGGGCGACGCCTTTGGGGCTGAAGCAGGCTTGTCAGGGCGCATCGTCTGCTTCTTCTTCTTTTTGCTCTTCTGTTTGCAGGCGGCCGGTGCCACGGCGGTTGCCACAGCAGGCGCCGACGGCGGCTCTTGCGCCTTCCTCCTGTCCGCTGCAAGCGGAGGCCTCACCCTCGTCTTCGGGAGGAGACGATCCTCGATGCCGGCGAAGCGGGCGTCCATCCGGAAGGCAAAAGCCTCAAGCGCCTTGCGCACCGTCTCCTCTACCGAAGCCGAAGCTGTGGCCGGCGCGCTGGCCGCCTGCTTCGCCTCCAGGGCCTCGATCCTTTTTCTAAGGCGGGCGTTATCAGCCCGGAGAGCCGCCGTCTCCTCGGCCAGTGTGCGGCGCGAGAATTCATTCAGGATCTCCGTGAGGGAGTCAACAGAGCGGTTCAGGGAGCCCACAAAAGTACCCTTCAGGTTGCCAGAAGATTTGGCAACCCGAGCGATATTCTGCAGGTCCTCCCTGGCCCGCTCCCTCAGAACCTCCGACGGCAAGGCCAGAGGCGTCGGCTCCTCCGACGGTGGCAGGGCAAATTGCTGCGCGCGCCGACGCAGCATGGCGTCGGCGAGTTCCTCCTCCGCCAGTAGTCGGAGCTCTTCCCTCCGCTCGGCCAACACCTTTGCGCTGCCGGTGAGCGCACCTTCAGTTTGCGCATGTCCGCGCCCGCGTCCCGCCTTGGCGGTGCGCTTCTTCAGGGATTTGGCGGGCGGTCGTCCGATCGCGGACTGGGGGTCCGAATCAGACGGCGACCCACCCTCCATCCTCTTCCTGCGGCGGGCGGGGACCGCGGCAGCGGAGCGAAAGCTCGACGCTGACATATCCGATCCCGCGTCCTCCGCGTCGCTCGGCCTCGGCGAGGCCACGCTGCTCCTGACCTCAGCGTCGGACAACCGGTCGAGCAGCACGACTGGTTGTCTCCCCTTTACATCATCGTAGTTGCCGGTAACCAATTTCACATCGACCGGCCCGGAAACCGGTCGACGCCGCTGGCTAGGCGGGTCACATTCGCCGCTCGTAGCAGATTTCTCACTCGGGAGGCGAGCTACCCCCGAGCGCCCGGTGTTAGCGGGATCGCATGACATAACATTTTCCGTATCTGACATTATCATATTCATTTGGGAAGCATACCTGCGGCCCTTTCCCAACAGGCCGCAGGAGCGCTTGGGACCGGGTTCCCCCCGGCCATGCAACCCATCGGCACGCTGGACCTTAGGCTTCGGGTAATTTTTTATAGTGGTTTTCTTCCACGCGGCCCGACGCTCAGTGCGCCAGACCCCCGGCCTCGCGAGTGCGAGGTTACGGGTTGCCCGACGGTGGCCTAGGCCACACGCCGCGCCCGCGGACCTTATAAGGCCCGCAACCACGAGCCGAAGCTCCGCTGGCCCATCTCTGGGCCCCTCCAATAGCGCTGTGAGCGCACCGCTCAATGTCCGGGCAGGCCGAACCGCCAGCTACTACTGGCCAACCCACGACCCACAGGGGTCCGCTAGTGATACTGTCACTCCTCGCGAGCGCTCCGCTACGGACTCCCGCGAGGGAGCCCGCTCGGAATGCTCGGTTGTACGCCTTCTTGGTCCCCAAGGCCGAAGCCAAGGGTAAGCCCCCCCACCACGACAAGGTCATGGCGTACACAGGGGGGGAAACCTAACCTAACCTAACCTAACCTAACCTAACCTAACCTAACCTAACCTAACCTTTTTTTTTTTTTTTTTGACGCGGGGAAATCAGCGCCCCTGATTCCTGCCAGCAATGGGGCACTGGCAGGATATGCGGGACTTCTACCCGCTAAAACCCCGCGGTGTTCCTCATCCACGTGCGCGTGGGGACGGGAGAGAGGTGTCAGCGCGAGCATTTCGTCCTGCTCTCCCGTCAGCGTTAGCCCTGGTCGGGCGCCACCGATAATACATCGGTAGGAGGGGGGGACGGTAGACTCCCCCCTCCCCGGATGACTGGGTGCGGGAAGACGTGCCGGAACACGGACACGTCTTTCACCGAGGCCGGGTTGGCAGATGAGCGGATCCCCATATCCGCTCACCCTCCGGCTGATCACGGGGGCACTTGGAGTCGGCCGTACAGCCTCCTCCGCCTCCCGGATCGTTTATGGCGGATGTCGTCAGCGAGGGCGGCATCCTCCCTCGCCCGCTCCGCCGCCTCCTTCAGCGAGAGGACGTCCTCGCTGAAGGAGACCATCGCATGCCAAGCCTCTCTGCTGCCGACCATGGACAGAACCACGGCCGGCAGCGAGAGGTCTTCTCCAACAACGGGCGTTAGGTAGCCCCGTTGCCGGTCCCATGCCGGGCATTCGGCCAGCGTGTGCTGGGCTGTGTCCTCCGGGCCACCGCAGTGGTGGCAGGAGGGTGTCGCCTCCCGTCTCGCGACGTTGCACAGATATCTGCCGAAGCAACCATGCCCCGACAGAATCTGTGCAAGCCTGAAGGTGATCACACCCCTCCTGCGTTGGCACCATTGCTCCAGAACTGGAGCGATGGCCCGGACGGTGTGAGCGCCGGCGGTTGGCGCGGCGAGCCTCTCGGCCCACCGCGCCAGCGCAACCTAACCTAACCTTTTTTTTTTTTTTTTTGACGCGGGGAAATCAGCGCCCCTGATTCCTGCCAGCAATGGGGCACTGGCAGGATATGCGGGACTTCTACCCGCTAAAACCCCGCGGTGTTCCTCATCCACGTGCGCGTGGGGACGGGAGAGAGGTGTCAGCGCGAGCATTTCGTCCTGCTCTCCCGTCTGCGTTGGCCCTAGTCGGGCGTCACCGATGGTACATCGGTAGGAGGGGGGGGCGGTAGACTCCCCCCTCACCGGATGACTGGTTGCGGGAAGACGTGCCGGAACACGGACACGTCTTTCACCGAGGCCGGGTTGGCAGATGAGCGGATCCCCATATCCGCTCACCCTCCGGCTGATCACGGGGGCACTTGGAGTCGGCCGTACAGCCTCCTCCGCCTCCCGGATCGTTTCTGGCGGATGTCGACAGCGAGGGCGGCATCCTCCCTCGCCCGCTCCGCCGCCTCCTTCAGCGAGAGGACGTCCTCGCTGAAGGAGACCATCGCCTGCCATGCCTCTCTGCTGCCGACCATGGACAGAACCACGGCCGGCAGCGAGAGGTCTCTCCCCACAACGGGCGTTGAGCAGCCCCGTTGCCGGTCCCATGCCGGGCATTCTGCCAGCGTGTGCTGCGCTGTGTCCTCCGGGCCACCGCAGTGGTGGCAGGAGGGTGTCACCTCCCGTCTTGCGACGTTGCACAGATATCTGCCGAAGCAACCATGCCCCGACAGAATCTGTGCAAGCCTAAATGTGATCACACCCCTCCTGCGTTGGCACCATTGCTCCAGAACTGGAGCGATGGCCCGGACGGTGTGAGCGCCGGCGGTTGGCGCGGCGAGCCTCTCGGCCCACCGCGCCAGCGCAAACCTCTGCGCCGTGCGGCGCACTTCCTCCGGCAGGGGACCGGCAACGCCCCGAGTGCGAGCTGCCGCTCGACTTTCGTAGACCGAGGACAGAACCTCGGCCTCCAGGTCCCACGGGGGGGTACCCGCCATAACGCACGCGGCGTCGCAAGATATGGTGCGATAACCGCGTATCACCCTGGTCGCCATCACGCGCTGAGATCTTCTCAGAAGTGTGACGTTTTGGCGATCCAGGGCGTCCGCCCACACAGGCGCGCCGTAGAGCGCCATGGAGCGCACCACCCCCGTGAAAAGACGGCGGCAGCCCACACTCGGTCCGCCCAAATTGGGCAGGAGACTGCTCAACGCCGAAGTGGCCCCGATTAAACTTGGGCTGAGCCGCCGGAAGTGCTCACGGAATCGCCACCTGGAGTCCAAGGTGAGCCCCAGGTAGCGCATGTGCACTCCGACGGCGACGTCCACGTTGCACACTTTGATGTGGGCCTGCTGCGGTGGACCCTTCCGGGGGCCATGGAAGAGCATGGCCTCGGACTTTTCTGGTGCCACCCGCAGACCCAGCAGTTCAATACGCTTGGCCACTAGTGCGACGCTCACGGTGGCCAAGCTGGACACTTCCTTAAAATCGTCTGCACACGCGACGACCAGCGTGTCGTCGGCGTAGCAGACGACGTGGACGTTATCAGGGAGGGCGCCTCTCAGCGCCCAGTCAAATCCAATGTTCCACAGGAGCGGTCCTAGGACCGACCCCTGTGGAACGCCGCAGGACATCGTCCTCTCAAGGACGGTCCCGTCTCGGCGAGGACAAAGGATCTTACGACCTCTCAGATAGTCTCCGACAATCAGCTGGAGATACGCGGGCAATCGGTGAAACCGAAGCGCCTCCGTAATGCAGCTGAAGGGGAGGGTGTTGAAGGCGTTAGAAATGTCTAACGACACTGCCAATGCCACTCCTCCCCTTTCTACGGTCTCCTGCGCGATGGTCTTGACGCGCAGGATGGCGTCGATCGTCGATCGACCCGCGCGAAAACCGAACTGATTGTCGGAGAGATCTGGCCCCGCCGAGCTCAAGTGTCCGGTGATGCGGCGGGCAATTATTCTTTCGAATAATTTGCCCGCCTCGTCGAGCAGCACAATTGGCCTGTATCCAGAAGGAGAGTCCGCGGGACGCCCCTCCTTCCTTAACAGAACCAATTGGCCCTCCTTCCATATCCGGGGAAAGGACCCCGCACGCAGGGCAGCGCCAAAGACGGCCCGCCAGCGGTCCCCCAACTCGCCCGACGCCAAGACCCAGGCGCGACCGGGTATCCCGTCCGGACCGGGGGCGGTACTCCTGCCGCGAAGACGGGCTATAGCCTCCTCGAATTCTCCGCTGGAGATGGGCGGAGCTCCGTCTTCGTCCCCGGTTCGTACGGGCGCTCGACCGCCCATGGGCGGTGGAGTGTGCTCTCCCTGTTCGGGGAACAGTGTGGAGAGCACAACCCGGAGGAATTCTGGGTCCAGCGTTTCGGCGACGGGTGGACCGTGCGAGCCGAGTTTGGCCCTGGCTGCGCGGTAAGGGCGCCCCCACGGGTCTCGATCGAGGGACTCGAGCATCCGCTCGCGAGACCTCGCCTTCGCCTCCCGGATAGCGATTTGGAGGGCTTTCCGGGCCCCCCTGTAGGCATCGTAGAGGCGCGCCTCAAGCTCGGGGTCCTTACTCCTGCGCCGACGGCACCTGGCGTATCGGCGGCGGGCAGCTACACACGTGGCACGAAGATCCGCCACTTCTTCGCACCACCAGTGCACCTGCTTCCTGCGTGGACGTGTCCCGGCGCGCGGCATGGCGGCATCGCACACAGCGGTCATGGCAGCGCGCATGCCGAGCGCCTGGTCTTCGACCGGCAAGTCCTCGCTGGGCTCTCGCGAGACCCAGTCCTGGACGATGGCCGCCTCGACAAGGAGGTTCTTGTCGAGTCTCGTAAGAGCCCAGCGGGGGAATCGCTGGGACCGTCCACGCCGACGCCGCGGAGACAGGTCGTCCGCGCGCGAAAAACCGGCAATGCTCAATCGGACATAGCGATGGTCCGAAAGGGTCTCAACGCCCTCCAGCACGCCCCAATCGCGGACACGGTCGGCGATGGCCCGACTAGCGAACGATATGTCCACTATCGAGCCACCGTTGTGCCGAACACAGGTGTTGACGGTGCCGCGATTGAGAAGCACTAGCCCCGCGGAGGCTAGGAAGTCCACGACGGCGTCGCCTCGTGCGCCCGAGACGGGACAGCCCCACGCCGTGGACTTCGCGTTGAGATCCCCCAGGACCAAAACAGGAAGTCGCGAACGAAGGATCAACCTCTCCAAGTTGCCGAGAAAGACCTCGAACTCGGCGAGGGCGCGGTTGGGGGAGAAGTAAACTCCGACGAGCAAAACCGCGCCCCACTCAACGGCAACAAATCCTTGGCCTCTCTCGGCCACTCGGAGAGGGGCAGAGCCGGCGGCACCCACGATGGCGACCGTGGATGCCGTGTCGTGTGCCCAGTTGGGGCGGGGCGGTACAAAGTACGGCTCCGCCGCCACCGCGACTTCGATCGACCACTGCGCCATGGACTGGAGGAGGAGATCCTGAGCCCCGGCGCAGTGGTTGACGTTCGCTTGGAGGAGACGGACGTAAGGGACTTTGTCCATTACGGAGCCGTTTCCATCTCCTCCTCGCGTTGCGCAGGTTGCGCGTTGTCCGCGGCGGCGGGTGTACCGCCCTCCTTGGCCTCTAGCTTTTTCTTACCCCTGCTGGCAGGAGCTTTGCAGCCTCGACTGCCAACAGGGTGGTCCGCCCTCTTATTGGCTGCGGCGCAGGGGGCGCAGTGGGGGGGGTTGGAGCATTGGAAGGACTTGTGTCCTTCCTTGCCACAGCGGAAGCACAGGCCGCTGCGGTCCACCTCCGCTTGGCACTTGGGGGCCACGTGCCCGGTCTGGAGACACCTAAAGCACCTCAGTTGGCGCTGGGGCAGCACTCTGACTTGTGCCGACACCCAGCCAACCAAAAGCCGCCTGCCGTCGGCGACCTTCTTGGCGCTCTCCACCGGGCACGAGACCCACACGCAGCCCATCCCCAGCGGGCCGGCGCGGACCTCTCCAGTCTTGATAGTGTCTCGGGGGCAGCCACCCACGCGAGACACTGCCTCCGCGACCTCCTCCGCCGAGACGGAGTCGTCGAGCCCAGAAATGCGCAATTCGGCGCACTTCTGGGGTCTCGTCACCCTGACGACACCCGGCTCAAAGAACTGGCGGAGTTTGCTCGCCAGAGCTTCCGCCGCGCTGCCGCTGTCCTTACCCGGGATCTCGAGGACCCGAGCGCCCGCCTTCGAGGCTCTAACGTGAAGGGAGCCGATGCCGATGGAGGGGAGATCGAGCCTCCTCCTGGCTTCCTTCATTACGTTCTCGTAATTGGCACCTTTTTCTGTGGCCTCGGGACCCAGGGTGAGTACCACGGCCGCGGAGCGCGGAGGGCGGAGCTTCCGCCTGGCTACGTCGCTGGCCTTCGCCTTGGCAGCAGGCTTGCTGGCCTTGGCAGCGGGCTTGTCAGCGACTGTAGCCTTTTTCTTAGCCGCCTTCGCCTTCCGCCCCACCACCAGGGACCACGGCTCCTCCGTGGGAGCTGGGGCGGGCGGCGCCTTGGGGACGGTTGCGGCTTTCTTGGCCCTCGGCTGTGAGATGGGCGGAGCTTTGGCGGGCGGCGCCTTGGCAGGCGGCGCCTTTGCAAGCGGTGTCCTTGCGGATGCTGTCGTCTTTGAGGACGACAGCTCCGCCCTTCTCTTGTCTGCCGCAAGCGGCGGCCTCATCCGCTTCTCCGGGAGAAGGCGATCTTCTAACCCGGCGAAGCGGGCGTCCATCCGGAAGGCAAAAGCCTCCAGTGCCTTGCGCACGGTCTCCTCGACCGACGCCGAGGCGTTGGCCGCCGAAGCTGTGGCCGGCGCGCTGGCCGCCTGCTTCGCCTCCAGGGCCTCGATCCTTTTTCTAAGGCGGGCGTTATCAGCCCGGAGAGCCGCCGTCTCCTCGGCCAATGTGCGGCGCGAAAATTCATTCAGGATCTCCGTGAGGGAGTCTACAGAGCGGTTCAGGGAGCCCACAAAAGTACCCTTCAGGTTGCCAGAAGATTTGGCAACCCGAGCGATATTCTGCAGGTCCTCCCTGGCCCGCTCCCTCAGAACCTCCGACGGCAAGGCCAGAGGCGTCGGCTCCTCCGACGGTGGCAGGGCGAATTGATGCGCGCGCCGACGCAGCATGGCGTCGGCGAGTTCCTCCTCCGCCAGTAGTCGGAGCTCTTCCCTCCGCTCGGCCAACACCTTTGCGCTGCCGGTGAGCGCACCTTCAGTTTGCGCATGTCCGCGCCCGCGTCCCGCCTTGGCGGTGCGCTTCTTCAGGGATTTGGCGGGCGGTCGTCCGATCGCGGACTGGGGGTCCGAATCAGACGGCGACCCACCCTCCATCCTCTTCCTGCGGCGGGCGGGGACCGCGGCAGCGGAGCGAAAGCTCGACGCTGACATATCCGATCCCGCGTCCTCCGCGTCGCTCGGCCTCGGCGAGGCCACGCTGCTCCTGACCTCAGCGTCGGACAACCGGTCGAGCAGCACGACTGGTTGTCTCCCCTTTACATCCTCGTAGTTGCCGGTAACCAATTTCACATCGACCGGCCCGGAAACCGGTCGACGCCGCTGGCTAGGCGGGTCACAATCGCCGCTCGTAGCAGATTTCTCACTCGGGAGGCGAGCTACCCCCGAGCGCCCGGTGTTAGCGGGATCGCATGACATAACATTTTCCGTATCTGACATTACCATAATCATTTGGGAAGCGTACCTGCGGCCCTTTCCCAACAGGCCGCAGGAGCGCTTGGGACCGGGTTCCCCCCGGCCATGCAACCCATCGGCACGCTGGACCTTAGGCTTCGGGTAATTTTTTATAGTGGTTTTCTTCCACGCGGCCCGACGCTCAGTGCGCCAGACCCCCGGCCTCGCGAGTGCGAGGTTACGGGTTGCCCGACGGTGGCCTAGGCCACACGCCGCGCCCGCGGACCTTATAAGGCCCGCAACCACGAGCCGAAGCTCCGCTGGCCCATCTCTGGGCCCCTCCAAAAGCGCTATGAGCGCACCGCTCAATGTCCGGCTTAGCCGGACCGCCAGCTACTACTGGCCAACCCACGACCCACAGGGGTCCGCTAGTGATACTGTCACATCTCGTGAGCGCTCCGCTACGGACTCCCGCGAGGGAGCCCGCTCGGAATGCTCGGTTGTACGCCTTCTTGGTCCCCAAGGCCGAAGCCAAGGGTAAGCCCCCCCACCGCGACAAGGTCATGGCGTACTCAGGGGGGGAACCTAACCTAACCTAACCTAACCTTTTTTTTTTTTTTTTTTTTTTTTTTTTTTTTTTTGACGCGGGGAAATCAGCGCCCCTGATTCCTGCCAGCAATGGGGCACTGGCAGGATATGCGGGACTTCTACCCGCTAAAACCCCGCGGTGTTCCTCATCCACGTGCGCGTGGGGACGGGAGAGAGGTGTCAGCGCGAGCATTTCGTCCTGCTCTCCCGTCTGCGTTCGCCCTGGTCGGGCGCCACCGATAATACATCGGTAGGAGGGGGGGACGGTAGACTCCCCCCTCCCCGGATGACTGGGTGCGGGAAGACGTGCCGGAACACGGACACGTCTTTCACCGAGGCCGGGTCGGCAGATGAGCGGATCCCCATATCCGCTCACCCTCCGGCTGATCACGGGGGCGCTTGGAGTCGGCCGTACAGCCTCCTGCGCCTCCCGGATCGTTTATGGCGGATGTCGTCAGCGAGGGCGGCATCCTCCCTCGCCCGCTCCGCCGCCTCCTTCAGCGAGAGGACGTCCTCGCTGAAGGAGACCATCGCATGCCAAGCCTCTCTGCTGCCGACCATGGACAGAACCACGGCCGGCAGCGAGAGGTCGTCTCCAACAACGGGCGTTAGGTAGCCCCGTTGCCGGTCCCATGCCGGGCATTCGGCCAGCGTGTGCTGCGCTGTGTCCTCCGGGCCACCGCAGTGGTGGCAGGAGGGTGTCACCTCCCGTCTTGCGACGTTGCACAGATATCTGCCGAAGCAACCATGCCCCGACAGAATCTGTGCAAGCCTAAATGTGATCACACCCCTCCTGCGTTGGCACCATTGCTCCAGAACTGGAGCGATGGCCCGGACGGTGTGAGCGCCGGCGGTTGGCGCGGCGAGCCTCTCGGCCCACCGCGCCAGCGCAAACCTCTGCGCCGTGCGGCGCACTTCCTCCGGCAGGGGACCGGCAACGCCCCGAGTGCGAGCTGCCGCTCGACTTTCGTAGACCGAGGACAGAACCTCGGCCTCCAGGTCCCACGGGGGGGTACCTGCCATAACGCACGCGGCGTCGCACGAAATCGTGCGGTAACCGCGTATCACCCTGGTCGCCATCACGCGCTGAGATCTTCTCAGAAGCGTGATGTTGTGGCGATCCAGGGCGTCCGCCCACACAGGCGCGCCGTATAGCGCCATGGAGCGCACCACCCCCGTGAAAAGACGGCGGCAGCCGACACTCGGTCCGCCCAAATTGGGCAGGAGACTACCCAACGCCGATGTAGCCCCGATCAGCCTTGGGCTTAGCCGCCGGAAGTGCTCACGGAATCGCCACCTGGAGTCCAGGGTGAGCCCCAGGTAGCGCATGTGCACTCCGACGGCGACGTCCACGTTAGCAATTTTAATGTGGGCCCGCTGAGGTGGACCCTTCCGGGGACCATGAAAAAGCATGGCCTCGGATTTATCGGGTGCCACCCGCAGACCCAGCAGCTCAATCCGTTTCACCACGAGAGCGGTGCTCACTGTGGCCAAGCTGGACACTTCCTTAAAATCGTCTGCACACGCGACGACCAGCGTGTCGTCGGCGTAGCAGACGACGTGGACGTTATCAGGGAGGGCGCCTCTCAGCGCCCAGTCAAATCCAATGTTCCACAGGAGCGGTCCTAGGACCGACCCCTGTGGAACGCCGCAGGACATCGTCCTCTCAAGGACGGTCCCGTCTCGGCGAGGACAAAGGATCTTACGACCTCTCAGATAGTCTCCGACAATCAGCTGGAGATACGCGGGCAATCGGTGAAACCGAAGCGCCTCCGTAATGCAGCTGAAGGGGAGGGTGTTGAAGGCGTTAGAAATGTCTAACGACACTGCCAATGCCACTCCTCCCCTTTCTACGGTCTCCTGCGCGATGGTCTTGACGCGCAGGATGGCGTCGATCGTCGATCGACCCGCGCGAAAACCGAACTGATTGTCGGAGAGATCTGGCCTCGCCGAGCTCAAGTGTCCGGTGATGCGGCGGGCAATTATTCTTTCGAATAGTTTGCCCGCCTCGTCGAGCAGCACAATTGGCCTGTATCCAGAAGGAGAGTCCGCGGGACGCCCCTCCTTCCTTAACAGAACCAATTGGCCCTCCTTCCATATCCGGGGAAAGGACCCCGCACGCAGGGCAGCGCCAAAGACGGCCCGCCAGCGGTCCCCCAACTCGCCCGACGCTAAGACCCAGGCGCGACCGGGTATCCCGTCCGGACCGGGGGCGGTACTCCTGCCGCGAAGACGGGCTATAGCCTCCTCGAATTCTCCGCTGGAGATGGGCGGAGCTCCGTCTTCGTCCCCGGTTCGTACGGGCGCTCGACCGCCCATGGGCGGTGGAGTGTGCTCTCCCTGTTCGGGGAACAGTGTGGAGAGCACAACCCGGAGGAATTCTGGGTCCAGCGTTTCGGCGACGGGTGGACCGTGCGAGCCGAGTTTGGCCCTGGCTGCGCGGTAAGGGCGCCCCCACGGGTCTCGATCGAGGGACTCGAGCATCCGCTCGCGAGACCGTGCCTTCGCCTCCCGGATGGCAATCTGAAGCGCTTTCCGGGCCCCCCTGTAGGCATCGTAGAGGCGCGCCTCAAGCTCGGGGTCCTTACTCCTGCGCCGACGGCACCTGGCGTATCGGCGGCGGGCAGCTACGCACGTGGCACGAAGATCCGCCACTTCTTCGCACCACCAGTGCACCTGCTTCCTGCGTGGACATGTCCCGGCGCGCGGCATGGCGGCATCGCACACAGCGGTCATGGCAGCGCGCATGCCGAGCGCCTGGTCTTCGACCGGCAAGTCCTCGCTGGGCTCTCGCGAGACCCAGTCCTGGACGATGGCCGCCTCGACAAGCAGGTTCTTGTCGAGTCTCGTTAGAGCCCAGCGGGGGAATCGCTGGGACCGTCCACGCCGACGCCGCGGAGCCAGATTATCCGCGACCGATGAGCCGGCAATGCTCAATCGGACATAGCGATGGTCCGAAAGGGTCTCAACGCCCTCCAGCACGCCCCAATCGCGGACACGATCGGCGATGGCCCGACTAGCGAACGATATGTCCACTATCGAGCCACCGTTGTGCCGAACACAGGTGTTGACGGTGCCGCGATTGAGAAGCACTAGCCCCGCGGAGGCTAGGAAGTCCACGACGGCGTCGCCTCGTGCGCCCGAGACGGGACAGCCCCACGCCGTGGACTTCGCGTTGAGATCCCCCAGGACCAGGACCGGGAGCCGCGAACGCAGGATCAAACTCTCCAAGTTGCCGAGAAAGACCTCGAACTCGGCGAGGGCGCGGTTGGGGGAGAAGTAAACTCCGACGAGCAAAACCGCGCCCCACTCAACGGCAACAAATCCTTGGCCTCTCTCGGCCACTCGGAGAGGGGCAGAGCCGGCGGCACCCACGATGGCGACCGTGGATGCCGTGTCGTGTGCCCAGTTGGGGCGGGGCGGTACAAAGTACGGCTCCGCCGCCACGGCGACGTCGATCGACCACTGCGCCATGGACTGGAGGAGGAGATCCTGAGCCCCGGCGCAGTGGTTGATGTTCGCTTGGAGGAGACGGACGTAAGGGACGTTATCCATTACGGAACCGTTTCCATCTCCTCCTCGCGTTGCGCAGGTTGCGCGTTGTCCGCGGCGGCGGGTGTACTGCCATCCTTGTTCTTTTTCCTACCCGTGTTGGCAGGAGCTTTGCAGCCTCGACTGCCAACAGGGTGGTCCGCCCGCTTTTTTGCTGCGGCGCAGGGGGCGCAGTGGGGGGGGTTCGCGCACTGTGAGGCTTTGTGGCCTTCCTGGCCACAGCGGAAGCACAGGCCGCTGCGGTCCACCTCCGCTTGGCACTTGGGGGCCACGTGCCCGGTCTGGAGGCACCTGAAGCACCTCAGTTGGCGCTGGGGCAGCACTCTAACTTGTGCCGACACCCAGCCAACCAAAAGACGCCTGCCGTCGGCGACCTTCTTGGCGCTCTCCACCGGGCACGAGACCCACACGCAGCCCATCCCCAGCGGGCCGGCGCGAACCTCTCCGGTCTTTATTGAGTCTCGGGGGCAACCGCCCACGCGAGACACTGCCTCCGCGACCTCCTCCGCCGAGACGGAGTCGTCGAGCCCAGAAATGCGCAATTCGGCGCACTTCTGGGGTCTCGTCACCCTGACGACGCCCGGCTCAAAGAACTGGCGGAGTTTGCTCGCCAGAGCTTCTGCTGCGTTGCCGCTGTCCTTGCCCGGGATCTCGAGAACCCGGGCGCCCGCCTTCGAGGCTCTGACATGAAGGGAGCCGATGCCGATGGAGGGGAGGTCGAGCCTCCTCCTGGCTTCCTTCATGACGCTCTCGTAGTCGGCGCCTTTTTCTGTGGCCTCGGGACCCAAGGTGAGGACCACGGCCGCGGAGCGCGGAGGGCGGAGTTTCCTCCTAGCTGCTTCACTGGTATTCGCCGCCTTGGCAGCAGGCTTGCTGGCCTTGGCAGCTGGTTTGTCGGCGACTGTTGCCTTCTTTTTAGCCGCCTTCGCCTTCCGCCCCACTACCAGGGACCACGGCTCCTCCGTGGGAGCTGGGGCGGGCGACGCCTTTGGGGCTGAAGCAGGCTTGTCAGGGCGCATCGTCTGCTTCTTCTTCTTTTTGCTCTTCTTTTTGCAGGCGGCCGGTGCCACGGCGGTTGCCACAGCAGGCGCCGACGGCGGCTCTGGCGCCTTCCTCCCGTCCGCTGCAAGCGGAGGCCTCACCCTCGTCTTCGGGAGGAGACGATCTTCGATGCCGGCGAAGCGGGCGTCCATCCGGAAGGCAAAAGCCTCCAGCGCCTTGCGCACGGTCTCCTCGACCGACGCCGAGGCGGTGGCCGCCGAAGCTGTGGCCGGCGCGCTGGCCGCCTGCTTCGCTTCCAGGGCCTCTATCCTTTTTCTCAATCTGGCGTTATCTGCCCGGAGAGCCGCCGTCTCCTCGGCCAATGTGCGGCGCGAGAATTCGTTCAAGATCTCCGTGAGGGAGTCTACAGAGCGGTTCAGGGAGCCCACAAAAGTACCCTTCAGGTTGCCAGAAGATTTGGCAACCCGAGCGATATTCTGCAGGTCCTCCCTGGCCCGCTCCCTCAGAACCTCCGACGGCAAGGCCAGAGGCGTCGGCTCCTCCGACGGTGGCAGGGCGAATTGATGCGCGCGCCGACGCAGCATGGCGTCGGCGAGTTCCTCCTCCGCCAGTAGTCGGAGCTCTTCCCTCCGCTCGGCCAACACCTTTGCGCTGCCGGTGAGCGCACCTTCAGTTTGCGCATGTCCGCGCCCGCGTCCCGCCTTGGCGGTGCGCTTCTTCAGGGATTTGGCGGGCGGTCGTCCGATCGCGGACTGGGGGTCCGAATCAGACGGCGACCCACCCTCCATCCTCTTCCTGCGGCGGGCGGGGACCGCGGCAGCGGAGCGAAAGCTCGACGCTGACATATCCGATCCCGCGTCCTCCGCGTCGCTCGGCCTCGGCGAGGCCACGCTGCTCCTGACCTCAGCGTCGGACAACCGGTCGAGCAGCACGACTGGTTGTCTCCCCTTTACATCGTCGTAGTTACCGGTAACCAATTTCACATCGACCGGCCCGGACACCGGTCGACGCCGCTGGCTAGGCGGGTCACATTCGCCGCTCGTAGCAGATTTCTCACTCGGGAGGCGAGCTACCCCCGAGCGCCCGGCGTTAGCGGGATCGCATGACATAACATTTTCCGTATCTGACATTACCATATTCATTTGGGAAGCGTACCTGCGGCC